>CM053270.1:42749033-42994940 GCA_028583415.1 Protea cynaroides | reverse complement strand
CTTTTTTCCTTTTCACTTTTAGGGTTTTCTACCCTAATTTTATTTCCTTTTCCTTTTCCATTTTAGGTTTTCTTTTCTTTCCATTTACCCTAATTGCTCTTTTCTTTCCATTTTTAGTGTTTTCTACCGTAATTGCTCTTTCTTTCCATTTTGTGTTTTCTACCCTAATTGCACTTTTCTTTCCATTTTTAGGGTTTTCTTCCATAATTGCTCTATTCTTTCCATTTTAATGTTTTCTACCCTAATTACTATTTTGTTTCCATTTTAGGGTTTTCTACCCTAATTACTCTTTTCTTTCCATTTTTAGTGTTATCTACCATAATTGCTCTTTTCTTTCCAATTTTAGTGTTTTCTACCCTAATTGCTATTTTTTTTCCATTTTTGGGTTTTCTACCCTAATTGCTCTTTTCTTTCCAATTTTAGTGTTTTCTACCCTAATTGCTATTTTTTTTCCATTTTAGGGGTTTTCTACCCTAATTGCTCTTTTTTTTTCCATTTTTAGGGTTTTCTACCCTAATTGCTCATTTCTTTCCATTTTTAGTGTTTTCTACCCCAATTGCTTTTTCCTTTCCATTTTAGGATTTTCTACCCTAATTGCTCTTTTCTTTCCTTTTTTAGTGTTTTCTACCCTAATTGCTCTTTTCTTTCCATTTTAGGGTTTTCTACCCTAATTGCTCTTTTCTTTCCATTTTAAGTGTTTTCTACCCTAATTGCTCTTTTCTTTCCATTTTTAGTGTTTTCTACCCTAATTGCTATTTTCTTTCCATTTTGTGTTTTCTACCCTAATTGCACTTTTCTTTCCATTTTTAGGGTTTTTTTACCCTAATTGTTTTACTTTCCATTTTAGAAGTTTCTACCTAATCGCTCTTTTCTTTCTATTTTTAGTGTTTTCTACCATAATTGCTATTTTCTTTTCATTTTAGGGTTTTCTACCCTAATCGCTCTTTTCTTTCCATTTTTTGTGTTTTCTACCCTAATTGCTCTTTTCTTTCCATTTTAGGGTTTTTACCCCTAATTGCTCTTTTCTTTCCATTTTTAGTGTTTTCTACCCTAATTGCTATTTTCTTTCCCTTTTTAGGGTTTTTCTACCCCTAATTTCTATTTTCTTTCCATTTTAGGGTTTACTACCCTAATTGCTCTTTTCTTTCAATTTTTTGTGTTTTCTACACTATTGCTCGTTTTCTTTCCATTTTTACTGTTTTCTACCGTAATTGCTATTTTCTTTCCATTTTAAGGTTTTCTTCCCTAATTGCTCTTTTCTTTCCATTTTTAATGTTTTCTACCCTAATTACTATTTTGTTTCCATTTTAGGGTTTTCTACCATAATTGCCCTTTTCTTTCCATTTTTAGTGTTTTCTACCCTAATTGCTCTTTTCTTTCCATTTTTGTTTTTTCTACCATAATTGCTATTTACATTCCATTTTAGGGTTTTCTACCTGAAATTGCTATTTTTATTCCCTTTTTAGGTTTTCTACCCTAATTGCTCTTTTCTTTCCATTTATAGTGTTTTCTACCCTAATTGCTCTTCTCTTTCCATTTTAGGGTATTCTACCCTAATTGCTCTTTTCTTTCCATTTTTAGTGTTTTTTACCTTAATTGCTCTTTTCTTTCAATTTTTCGTGTTTTCTCTACCCTGATTGCTCTTTTCTTTCCATTTTTAGTGTTATCTACCATAATTGCTATTTTCATTCCATTTTAGGGTTTTCTACCCTAATTGCTCTTTTCTTTCCAATTTTAGTGTTTTCTACCCTAATTGCTATTTTTTTTTTCATTTTTGGGTTTTCTACCCTAATTGCTCTTTTCTTTCCATTTTTAGTGTTTTCTGCCCTAATTGCTCATTTCTTTCCATTTTTAGTGTTTTCTACCCCAATTGCTTTTTCCTTTCCATTTTAGGATTTTCTACCCTAATTGCTCTTTTCTTTCCATTTTTTAGTGTTTTCTACCCTAATTGCTCTTTTCTTTCCATTTTAGGGGTTTCTACCCTAATTGCTCTTTTCTTTCCATTTTAAGTGTTTTCTACGCTAATTGCTCTTTTCTTTCCATTTTTAGTGTTTTCTACCGTAATTGCTATTTTCTTTCCATTTTGTGTTTTCTACCCTAATTGCACTTTTCTTTCCATTTTTAGGGTTTTCTACCCTAATTGCTATTTTCTTTCCATTTTAGGATTTTCTACCCTAATTGCTCTTTCCTTTCCATTTTTAGAATTTTCTACCCCAATTGCTCTTTTCTTTCCATTTTTACTGTTTTCTACCCTAATTGCTTTTTTCTTTCCATTTTAGGGTTTTCTACCCTAATTGCTCTTTTCTTTCAATTTTTAGTGTTTTCTACCATAATTGCTATTTCCTTTTCATTTTATGGTTTTCTACCCTAATCGCTCTTTTCTTTCCATTTTTAGTGTTTTCTACCTTAATTGCTATTTTCTTTCCATTTTAGGGTTTTCTACCCTAATTGCTCTTTTCTTTCCATTTTTAGTGTTTTCTACCCTAATTGCTATTTTCATTCCCTTTTAGGGCTTTCTACCCTAATTTCTAATTTCTTTCCATTTTAGGTGTTTCCTACCCTAATTGCTCTTTTCTTTCAATTTTTTTGTGTTTTCTACACTAATTGCTCTTTTCTTTCCATTTTTAGTGTTCCATTTTTCTACCCTAATTGCTCTTTTCTTTCCATTTTTAGTGTTTTCTACCCTAATTGCTATTTTCTTTCCATTTTTAGTGTTTTCTACCCTAATTGCTATTTTCTTTCCATTTTTAGTGTTTTCTACCCTAATTGCTTTTTTTTCCATTTTTAGTGTTTTCTACCCTATTTTCTTTCCATTTTAGTGTTTTCTACCCTAATTGCTCTTTTCTTTCCATTTTTAGTGTTTTCTACCCTAATTGCTCTTTTTTTCCATTTTTAGTGTTTTTTTACCCTAATTGCTTTTTTCTTTCCATTTTTAAGTGTTTTCTACCCTAATTGCTCTTTTCTTTTATTTTAGTGGTTTTCTACCCCTAATTGCTTTTTTCTTTCCATTTTTAGTGTTTTTCCCCCTAATTGCTCTTTTCTTTCCATTTTTAGGGGTTTTCTACCCTAATTGCTTTTTTCTTTTCCATTTTTAGTGTTTTTCTACCCTAATTGCTATTTTCTTTCCATTTTAGTGTTTTTTACCCTAATTGCTCTTTTCTTTTTCCATTTTTAGTGTTTTCTACCCTAATTGCTATTTTCTTTCCATTTTTAGTGTTTTTCTACCCTAATTGCTATTTTCTTTCCATTTTAGTGTTTTCTACCTAATTGCTCTTTTCTTTCCATTTTTTAGTGTTTTCTACCCTAATTGCTCTTTTCTTTCCATTTTTAGGGTTTTTCTACCCTAATTGCTATTTTTTTCCATTTTTTAGTGTTTTCTACCCTAATTGCTCTTTTCTTTCCATTTTTAGTGTTTTCTACCCCTATTTCTTTCCATTTTTAGTGTTTTCTACCCTAATTGCTCTTTTCTTTCCTTTTTTCGTGTTTTCTACCATAATTTCTATTTTCTTTCCATTTTAGGGTTTCTACCCTAATTGCTCTTTTCTTTCCATTTTTAGTGTTTTCTACCCTAATTTCTCTTTTCTTTCCATTTTTAGTGTTTTCTACCCTAATTGCTCTTTTCTTTCCATTTTTAGTGTTTTCTACCCTAATTGCTATTTTCTTTCCATTTTTAAACCCTAATTGCTCTTTTCTTTCCATTTTTAGTGTTTTCTACCGTAATTGCTATTTTCTTTCCATTTTTAGTGTTTTCTACCCTAATTGCTCTTTTTTTCCATTTTGTGTTTTCTACCCTAATTGCTCTTTTCTTTCCATTTTTAGTGTTTTCTACCCTAATTGCTCTTTTTCTTTCCATTTTTAGTGTTTTCTACCCTAATTGCTATTTTTTTCCATTTTAGGGTTTTCTACCCTAATTGCTCTTTTCCTTTTCCATTTTTAGTGTTTTCTACCCTAATTGCTCTTTTCTTTTCCATTTTTAGTGTTTTCTACCCTAATTGCTTTTTTCTTTCCATTTTTTGGGTTTTTTACCCTAATTGCTTTTTTCTTTCTATTTTAGTGTTTTTTACCCTAATTGCTCTTTTCTTTTCCATTTTTAGTGTTTTCTACCCCTAATTGCTATTTTCTTTCCATTTTTAGGTTTTTTCTACCCTAATTGCTCTTTTCTTTCCATTTTTAGTGTTTTCTACCCTAATTGCTCTTTTCTTTCCATTTTTAGGGTTTTCTACCCTAATTGCTCTTTTCCTTTCCATTTTTAGTGTTTTCTACCCTAATTGCTCTTTTCTTTCCATTTTTAGTGTTTTCTACCCTAATTGCTCTTTTCTTTCCATTTTTAGTGTTTTCCCCTAACTGCTCTTTTTCTTTCCATTTTTAGTGTTTTCTACCCAGATTGCTCTTTTCCTTCCATTTTAGGGGTTTCTACCCTAATTGCTCTTTTCTTTCTTTTTTTACTGTTTTCTACCCTAATTGCTCTTTTTTTTTTCCATTTTTCGTGTTTTCTACCATAATTGCTATTTTCTTTCCATTTTAGTTTTTTCTACCCTAATTGCTCTTTTCTTTCCATTTTTAGTGTTTTCTACCCTAATTGCTATTTTCTTTCCATTTTTAGTGTTTTCTACCCTAATTGCTATTTTCTTTTCATTTTTAGTGTTTTTCTACCCTAATTGCTTTTTTCTTTTCCATTTTTAGGGTTTTTCTACCCTAATTTAATTTTTCTTTTTTCATTTTTTTTTTTAGGGTTTTCTACCCTAATTGCTCTTTTCTTTCCATTTTTAGTGTTTTCTACCCTAATTGCTCTTTTCTTTCCATTTTTAGGTGTTTTCTACCCTAATTGCTATTTTCTTTCCATTTTTAGTGTTTTCTACCCTAATTGCTCTTTTCTTTCCATTTTTAGTGTTTTCTACCCTAATTGCTCTTTTTCTTTTCCATTTTTAGTGTTTTCTACCCCTAATTGCTCTTTTCTTTCCATTTTTAGGGTTTTCTACCCTAATTGCTCTTTTCTTTCCCATTTTTAGTGTTTTTTTCTACCCTACCCTAATTGCTCTTTTCTTTCCATTTTTACTGTTTTCTACCCTAATTGCTTTTTTCTTTCCATTTTTAGTGTTTTCTACCATAATTGCTATTTACTTTCCATTTTTAGTGTCTTCTACCATAATTGCTCTTTTCCTTTCCATTTTTGGTGTTTTCTACCCTAATTGCTCTTTTCTTTCCATTTTTAGTGTTTTCTACCCTAATTGCTCTTTTTTTTCCATTTTTAGGGTTTTTCTACCCTAATTGCTCTTTTCTTTCCATTTTTAGTGTTTTCTACCCTAATTGCTATTTTCTTTCCATTTTAGTAGTTTTTTTTTACCCTAATTGCTCTTTTCTTTCCATTTTTAGTGTTTTCTACCCTAATTGCTATTTTCTTTCCATTTTGAGGCATTTTTTTACCCTAATTGCTTTTTTCTTTCCATTTTTAGTGTTTTCTACCCTAATTGCTCTTTTCTTTCCATTTTTAGTGTTTTCTACCCTAATTGCTTTTTTCTTTCCATTTTTGGTTTTCTTTCCCTTCAATTTTTAGTGTTTTCTACCCTAATTGCTCTTTTCCTTTCCATTTTTAGTGTTTTCTACCCTAATTGCTCTTTTCTTTCCATTTTTAGTGTTTTCTACCCTAATTGCTATTTTTTTCCATTTTTAGTGTTTTCTACCCTAATTGCTCTTTTCTTTCCATTTTTAGTGTTTTCTACCCTAATTGCTCTTTTCCTTCCATTTTTATTGTTTTCTACCCTAATTGCTCTTTTCTTTCCATTTTTAGTGTTTTCTACTCTAATTGCTCTTTTCTTTCCATTTTTTAGTTTTCTCTCCCCTATGGCTCTTTTCTTTCCATTTTTAGTGTTTTCTCCTAATTGCTCTTTTTCTTTCCATTTTTAGGGTTTTCTACCCTAATTGCTATTTTCTTTCCATTTTTGGGGTTTTTTTTCTACCCTAATTGCTCTTTTCTTTTCCATTTTTAGTGTTTTCTACCCTAATTGCCCTTTCCCTTCCATTTTTGGGGGTTTTCTACCCTAATTGCTCTTTTCTTTCCATTTTTAGTGTTTTCTACCCTAATTGCTATTTTCTTTCCATTTTTAGTGTTTTCTACCCTAATTGCTTTTTTCTTTCCATTTTTAGTGTTTTCTACCCTAATTGCTCTTTTCTTTCCATTTTTAGTGTTTTCTACCCTAATTGCTCTTTTCTTTTCCATTTTTAGTGTTTTCTGCCCTAATTGCTCTTTTCTTTCCATTTTTAGTGTTTTCTACCCTAATTGCTTTTTTCTTTCCATTTTTAGTGTTTTCCCTAATTGCTTTTTTCTTTCCATTTATTGCTCTTTTCTTTTTCTTTTTCTTCAGTGTTTTTCTACCCTAATTGCTATTTTCTTCTCCATTTTTAGTGTTTTCTACCCTAATTGCTCTTTTCCTTTCCATTTTTAGTGTTTTTTACCCCTAATTGCTCTTTTCTTTTCCATTTTTAGGTGTTTTTACCCTAATTGCTCTTTTCCTTTCCATTTTTAGTGTTTTTCTACCCTAATTGCTCTTTTTCTTTCCATTTTTAGTGTTTTCTACCCTAATTGCTCTTTTCTTTTCCATTTTTTAGTGTTTTCTACCCTAATTGCTCTTTTCTTTCCATTTTTAGTGTTTTTTTACCCTAATTGCTCTTTTTCTTTCCATTTTTAGGGTTTTCTACCCCTAATTGCTCTTTTCTTTCCATTTTTAGTGTTTTCTACCCTAATTGCTCTTTTCTTTCCATTTTTAGTGTTTTCTACCCTAATTGCTTTTTTCTTTCCATTTTTAGGGTTTTTCTACCCTAATTGCTTTTTTTTTTCCATTTTTAGTGTTTTTACCCCTAATTGTTCTTTTCTTTCCATTTTTAGTGTTTTCTACCCTAATTGCTCTTTTCTTTTCCATTTTTAGGTTTTTTCTACCCTAATTGCTCTTTTCTTTTCCATTTTTAGTGTTTTCTACCCTAATTGCTCTTTTCTTTCCATTTTAGGTGTTTTCTACCCCTAATTGCTCTTTTCTTTCCATTTTTAGTGTTTTCTACCCTAATTGCTCTTTTCTTTTTCCATTTTTAGTGTTTTCTACCCTAATTGCTATTTTCCTTTCCATTTTAGGGTTTTTCTACCCTAATTGCTCTTTTCTTTTCCATTTTTAGTGTTTTCTACCCTAATTGCTTTTTTCTTTCCATTTTTAGTTTTTTCTACCCTAATTGCTCTTTTCTTTCCATTTTAGGGTTTTCTACCCTAATTGCTCTTTTCTTTCCATTTTTAGTGTTTTCTACCCTAATTGCTTTTTTCTTTCCATTTTTAGTGTTTTTTGCCCTAATTGCTCTTTTCTTTCCATTTTTAGTGTTTTCTACCCTAATCGCTATTTTCATTCCATTTTAGGGTTTTCTACCCCAATTGCTCTTTTCTTTCCATTTTTACTGTTTTCTACCCTAATTGCTTTTTTCTTTCCATTTTTAGTGTTTTCTTCCCTAATTGCTATTTTTTTCCATTTTAGGATTTTCTACCCTAATTGCTCTTTTCTTTTCTTTTTAGTTTTCTACCCTAATTGTTTCTTTTCTTCCCATTTTTTGTGTTGCTAAACTTTTTTTTCTTTCCATTTTTAGGTGTTTTCTACCCTAATTGCGCTATTTTCTTTCCATTTTTAGTGTTTTCTACCCTAATTGCTATTTTCCTCCATTTTGGGGGGGTTTCTACCCTAATTGCTCTTTTCTTTCCATTTTTAGTGTTTTCTACCCTAATTGCTCTTTTCTTTCCATTTTTAGTGTTTTCTACCCTAATTGCTCTTTTCTTTCCATTTTTAGTGTTTTCTACCCTAATTGTTATTTTCTTTCCATTTTAGGGTTTTTCTACCCTAATTGCTTTTTTTTCCATTTTAGTGTTTTCTACCCTAATTCGCTCTTTTTTTCATTTTAGTGTTTTCTACCCCTAATTGCTCTTTTCTTTCCATTTATAGTGTTTTCTACCCTAATTGCTTTTTTCTTTCCATTTTTAGTGTTTTCTGCCCTAATTGCTCTTTTCTTTCCATTTTTAGTATTTTCTACCCTAATTGCTATTTTCTTTTCCATTTTAGGTTTTTCTACCCTAATTGCTCTTTTCTTATCCATTTTTAGTGTTTTCTACCCTAATTGCTCTTTTCTTTCCATTTTAGTGTTTTTTAGTTTTTACCCTAATTGCTCTTTTCCTTTTCCATTTTTAGGGTTTTCTACCCTAATTGCTCTTTTCTTTTCATTTTTAGTGTTTTTTACCCTAATTGCTATTTTTTTTCCATTTTTAGTGTTTTCTACCCTAATTGCTATTTTCTTTTCATTTTAGGGTTTTCTATCCTAATTGCTCTTTTCTTTCCATTTTTAGTGCTTTCTACCCTAATTGCTATTTACTTTCCATTTTAGAAGTTTCTACCTAATCGCTCTTTTCTTTCTATTTTTAGTGTTTTCTACCATAATTGCTATTTTCTTTTCATTTTTCCCAATCCTTTTCTTTATTTTTTTTTCTACCCATTGCTCTTTTTTTCCATTTTTCAGTGTTTTCTACCCTAATTGCTCTTTTCTTTTCCATTTAAGGGTTTTCTACCCTAATTGCTTTTTTTTTTCATTTTTAGTGTTTTCTACCCTAATTGCTCTTTCCTTTCCATTTTTAGTGTTTTCTACCCCTAATTGCTATTTTCTTTCCATTTTTAGTGTTTTCTACCCTAATTGCTTTTTTCTTTTCATTTTTCTAATTTTTCTACCCTTTTTTGCTTTTTTCTTTCCTTTTTCCATTTTAGTCTTCCCCAATTGCTTTTCTTCTTTTTAGTGTTTTCTAATCCTAATTTTTCTACCCATTTTCTTTTTTCATTTTAGGGTTTTCTACCCTAATCGCTCTTTTCTTTCCATTTTTTGTGTTTTCTACCCTAATTGCTCTTTTCTTTCCATTTTAGGGGTTTCTACCCTAATTGCTCTTTTCTTTCCATTTTTAGTGTTTTCTACCATAATTGCTATTTTCTTTCCCTTTTAGGGTTTTCTACCCTAATTTTTATTTTCTTTCCATTTTAGGGGTTTCTACCCTAATTGCTCTTTTCTTTCTATTTTTAGTGTTTTCTACACTATTGCTCGTTTCTTTCCATTTTTACTGTTTTCTACCCTAATTGCTATTTTCTTTCCATTTTAGTGTTTTCTTCCCTAATTGCGCTTTTCTTTCCATTTTTAATGTTTTCTACCTTAATTACTATTTTCTTTCCATTTTAGGGTTTTCTACCCTAATTGCTCTTTTCCTTCAATTTTTTGGGTTTTCTACCCTGATTGCTCTTTTCTTTCCATTTTTAGTGTTATCTACCATAATTGCTATTTTCATTCCATTTTAGGGTTTTCTACCCTAATTGCTCTTTTCTTTCCAATTTTAGTGTTTTCTACCCTAATTGCTATTTTTTTTTCATTTTTGGGTTTTCTACCCTAATTGCTCTTTTCTTTCCATTTTTAGTGTTTTCTGCCCTAATTGCTCATTTCTTTCCATTTTTAGTGTTTTCTACCCCAATTGCTTTTTCCTTTCCATTTTAGGATTTTCTACCCTAATTGCTCTTTTCTTTCCTTTTTTAGTGTTTTCTATCCTAATTGCTCTTTTCTTTCCATTTTAGGGGTTTTCTACCCTAGTTGCTCTTTTCCTCCACCCATTTTAGTTCCGCTAATTGCCTTTTCTTATCATTTTAAGTGTTTTCTACCGTAATTGCTATTTTCTTTCCATTTTGTGTTTTCTACCCTAATTGCACTTTTCTTTCCATTTTTAGGGTTTTCTACCCTAATTGCTATTTTCTTTCCATTTTAGGATTTTCTACCCTAATTGCTCTTTCCATTCCATTTTTAGTATTTTCTACCCCAATTGCTCTTTTCTTTCCATTTTTACTGTTTTCTACCCTAATTGTTTTTTTCTTTCCATTTTAGGGTTTTCTACCCTAATTGCTCTTTTCTTTCCATTTTTAGTGTTTTCTACCATAATTGCTATTTTCTTTTCATTTTAGGGTTTTCTACCCTAAGCGCTCTTTTCTTTCCATTTTTAGTGTTTTCTACCCTAATTGCAATTTTCTTTCCATTTTAGGGTTTTCTAACCTAATTGCTCTTTTCTTTCCATTTTTAGTGTTTTCCACCCTAATTGCTCTTTCTCTTTCCCTTTTAGGGTGTTCTACCCTAATTTCTTTTTTCTTTCCATTTTAGGGTTTTACTACCCTAATTGCTCTTTTCTTTCAATTTTTGTGTTTTTCTACACTATTGCTCGTTTTCTTTCCATTTTTACTGTTTTCTACCGTAATTGCTATTTTCTTTCCATTTTAAGGTTTTCTTCCCTAATTGCTCTTTTCTTTCCATTTTTTATGTTTTCTACCCTAATTACTATTTTGTTTCCAATTTAGGGTTTTCTACCCTAATTGCCCTTTTCTTTCCATTTTTAGTGTTTTCTACCCTGATTGCTCTTTTCTTTCCATTTTAGTTTTTTCTACCCTAATTGCTATTTACATTCCATTTTAGGGTTTTCTACGCAAATTGCTATTTTTATTCCATTTTAGGGTTTTCTACCGTAATTGCTCTTTTCTTTCCATTTATAGTGTTTTCTACCCTAATTGCTCTTCTCTTTCCATTTTAGGGTATTCTACCCTAATTGCCCTTTTCTTTCCATTTTTAGTGTTTTCTACCTTAATTGCTCTTTTCTTTCATTTTTTCGTGTTTTCTACCCTGATTGCTCTTTTCTTTCCATTTTTAGTGTTATCTACCATAATTGCTATTTTCATTCCATTTTAGGGTTTTCTACCCTAATTGCTCTTTTCTTTCCAATTTTAGTGTTTTCTACCCTAATTGCTATTTTTTTTCCATTTTTGGGTTTTCTACCCTAATTGCTCTTTTCTTTCCATTTTTAGTGTTTTCTGCCCTAATTGCTCATTTCTTTCCGTTTTTAGTGTTTTCTACCCCAATTGCTTTTTCCTTTCCATTTTAGGATTTTCTACCCTAATTGCTCTTTTCTTTCCTTTTTTAGTGTTTTCTACCCTAATTGCTCTTTTCTTTCCATTTTAGGGGTTTCTACCTTAATTGCTCTTTTCTTTCCATTTTAAGTGTTTTCTACGCTAATTGCTCTTTTCTTTCCATTTTTAGTGTTTTCTACCGTAATTGCTATTTTCTTTCCATTTTGTGTTTTCTACCCTAATTGCACTTTTCTTTCCATTTTTAGGGTTTTCTACCCTAATTGCTATTTTCTTTCCATTTTAGGATTTTCTACCCTAATTGCTCTTTCCTTTCCATTTTTAGAATTTTCTACCCCAATTGCTCTTTTCTTTCCATTTTTACCGTTTTTCTACCCTAATTGCTTTTTCTTTCCATTTTAGGGTTTTCTACCCTAATTGCTCTTTTCTTTCAATTTTTAGTGTTTTCTACCATAATTGCTATTTCCTTTTCATTTTATGGTTTTCTACCCTAATCGCTCTTTTCTTTCCATTTTTAGTGTTTTCTACCTTAATTGCTATTTTCTTTCCATTTTAGGGGTTTCTACCCTAATTGCTCTTTTCTTTCCATTTTTAGTGTTTTCTACCCTAATTGCTATTTTCATTCCCTTTTAGGGCTTTCTACCCTAATTTCTATTTTCTTTCCATTTTAGGGTGTTCTACCCTAATTGCTCTTTTCTTTCAATTTTTTGTGTTTTCTACACTATTGCTCGTTTTCTTTCCATTTTTAGTGTTATCTACCATAATTGCTATTATCATTCCATTTTAGGGTTTTCTACCCTAATTGCTCTTTTCTTTCCAATTTTAGTGTTTTCTACCCTAATTGCTATTTTTTTTCCATTTTTGGGTTTTCTACCCTAATTGCTCTTTTCTTTCCATTTTTAGTGTTTTCTGCCCTAATTGCTCATTTCTTTCCATTTTTAGTGTTTTCTACCCCAATTGCTTTTTCCTTTCCATTTTAGGATTTTCTACCCTAATTGCTCTTTTCTTTCCATTTTAGGGGTTTCTACCTTAATTGCTCTTTTCTTTCCATTTTAAGTGTTTTCTACGCTAATTGCTCTTTTCTTTCCATTTTTAGTGTTTTCTACCGTAATTGCTATTTTCTTTCCATTTTGTGTTTTCTACCCTAATTGCACTTTTCTTTCCATTTTTAGGGTTTTCTACCCTAATTGCTATTTTTTTCCATTTTAGGATTTTCTACCCTAATTGCTCTTTCCTTTCCATTTTTAGAATTTTCTACCCCAATTGCTCTTTTCTTTCCATTTTTACTGTTTTCTACCCTAATTGCTTTTTTCTTTCCATTTTAGGGTTTTCTACCCTAATTGCTCTTTTCTTTCAATTTTTAGTGTTTTCTACCATAATTGCTATTTCCTTTTCATTTTATGGTTTTCTACCCTAATCGCTCTTTTCTTTCCATTTTTAGTGTTTTCTACCTTAATTGCTATTTTCTTTCCATTTTAGGGGTTTCTACCCTAATTGCTCTTTTCTTTCCATTTTTAGTGTTTTCTACCCTAATTGCTATTTTCATTCCCTTTTAGGGCTTTTTACCCTAATTTCTATTTTCTTTCCATTTTAGGGTGTTCTACCCTAATTGCTCTTTTCTTTCAATTTTTTGTGTTTTCTACACTATTGTTCGTTTTCTTTCCATTTTTACTGTTTTCTACCCTAATTGCCATTTTCTTTCCATTTTTAGTGTTTTCTACCCTAATTGCTCTTTTCTTTCCATTTTAGTGTTTTCTACCCTAATTACTATTTTCTTTTCATTTTAGGGTATTCTACCATAATTGATCTTTTCTTTCCATTTTTAGTGTTTTCTACACTGATTGCTCTTTTCTTTCCATTTTAGTGTTTTCTACCCTAATTGGCTCTTTTCTTTCCAATGATAGTGTTTTCTACCCTAATTGCTATTTTCTTTCCATTTTAGGATTTTCTACCCTAATTGCTATTTTCCTTCCATTTTTAGTGTTTTCTACCCTAATTGCTATTTACTTTCCATTTTAGGGTTTTCTACCCTAATTGCTATTTTCTTTCCATTTTAGGGTTTTCTACCTAAATTGCTCTTTTCTATCCATTTTTAGTGTTTTCTACCCTAATTGCTATTTTCTTTCCATTTTAGGATTTTCTACCCTAATTGCTCTTTTCTTTTATAGTGTTTTCTACCCAAATTGCTCGTCTCTTTCCATTTTAGGGTATTCTACCCTAATTGCTCTTTTCTTTCCATTTTTAGTGTTTTCTACCCTGTTTGCTCTTTTCTTTCCATTTTAGTGTTTTCTACCCTAATTGCTATTTACATTCCATTTTAGGGTTTTCTACCCTAATTGCTCTTTTCTTTCAATTTTTGGTGTTTTCTACCCTAATTGCTATTTACATTCCATTTTAGGGTTTTCTACGCTAATTGCTCTTTTCTTTCGATTTTTAGTGTTTTCTTCCTTAATTGCTATTTTTTTTCTATTTTAGGGTTTTCTACCCTAATTGCTCTTTTCTTTCCATTTATAGGGTTTTCTACCCTAATTGCTCTTTTCTTTCAATTTTTAGTGTTTTCTACCCTATTTCTTTTTCTTTTCCATTTTTAGTGTTTTCTACCCTAATTGCTATTTTCTTTCCATTTTAGGGTTTTCTTCCCTAATTGCCCTTTTTTTTTTTTTAATGTTTTCTATTCTAATTACCATTTCTTTTCATTTTAGGGTTTTCTACCCTAATTGCTCTTTTCTTTCCATTTTTAGTGTTTTCTACCCTGATTGCTCTTTTCTTTCCATTTTTAGTGTTTTCTACCCTAATTTCTATTTTTATTCCATTTTAGGGTTTTCTACCGTAATTGCTCTTTTCTTTCCATTTATAGTGTTTTCTACCCTAATTGCTCTTCTCTTTCCATTTTAGGGTATTCTACCCTAATTGCTCTTTTCTTTCCATTTTTAGTGTTTTCTACCCAGATTGCTCTTTTCCTTCCATTTTAGTGTTTTCTACCCTAATTGCTATTTACATTCCATTTTAGGGTTTTCTACCCTAATTGCTCTTTTCTTTCCATTTTTAGTGTTTTCTACCCTAATTGCTATTTACATTCTATTTTAGGGTTTTCTACCCTAATTGCTCTTTTCTTTCCATTTTTAGTGTTTTCTTCCCTAATTGCTATTTTTTTTTCCATTTTAGGGTTTTCTACCCTAATTGCTCTTTTCTTTCCATTTATAGTGTTTTCTACCCTAATTGCTCTTTTATTTTCCATTTTAGGGTATTCTACCCTAATTGCGTTTTTCTTTCCATTTTTAGTGTTTTCTGCCCTAATTGCTATTTTCTTTCCATTTTTAGTGTTTTCTACCCTAATTGCTTTTTTCTTTCCATTTTAGGGTTTTCTACCCTAATTGCTCTTTTCTTCCCATTTTTAGTGTTTTCTACCCTAATTGCTATTTTCTTTTCATTTTAGGGTTTTCTACCCTACTCGCTCTTTTCTTTCCATTTTTTGTGTTTTCTACCCTAATTGCTCTTTTCTTTCCATTTTAGGGGTTTCTACCCTAATTGCTCTTTTCTTTCCATTTTTAGTGTTTTCTACCATAATTGCTATTTTCTTTCCCTTTTAGGGTTTTTCTATCCTAATTTTTATTTTCTTTCCATTTTAGGGGTTTCTACCCTAATTGCTCTTTTCTTTCTATTTTTAGTGTTTTCTACACTATTGCTCGTTTCTTTCCATTTTTACTGTTTTCTACCCTAATTGCTATTTTCTTTCCATTTTAGTGTTTTCTTCCCTAATTGCGCTTTTCTTTCCATTTTTAATGTTTTCTACCTTAATTACTATTTTCTTTCCATTTTAGGGTTTTCTACCCTGATTGCTCTTTTCCTTCAATTTTTTGGGTTTTCTACCCTGATTGCTCTTTTCTTTCCATTTTTAGTGTTATCTACCGTAATTGCTATTTTCATTCCATTTTAGGGTTTTCTACCCTAATTGCTCTTTTCTTTCCAATTTTAGTGTTTTCTACCCTAATTGCTATTTTTTTTTCATTTTTGGGTTTTCTACCCTAATTGCTCTTTTCTTTCCATTTTTAGTGTTTTCTGCCCTAATTGCTCATTTCTTTCCATTTTTAGTGTTTTCTACCCCAATTGCTTTTTCCTTTCCATTTTAGGATTTTCTACCCTAATTGCTCTTTTCTTTCCTTCTTTAGTGTTTTCTATCCTAATTGCTCTTTTCTTTCCATTTTAGGGGTTTCTACCCTAATTGCTCTTTTCTTTCCATTTTAAGTGTTTTCTACGCTAATTGCTCTTTTCTTATCATTTTTAGTGTTTTCTACCGTAATTGCTATTTTCTTTCCATTTTGTGTTTTCTACCCTAATTGCACTTTTCTTTCCATTTTTAGGGTTTTCTACCCTAATTGCTATTTTCTTTCCATTTTAGGATTTTCTACCCTAATTGCTCTTTCCATTCCATTTTTAGTATTTTCTACCCCAATTGCTCTTTTCTTTCCATTTTTACTGTTTTCTACCCTAATTGTTTTTTTCTTTCCATTTTAGGGTTTTCTACCCTAATTGCTCTTTTCTTTCCATTTTTAGTGTTTTCTACCATAATTGCTATTTTCTTTTCCTTTTTTTTAGGGTTTTTCTACCCTAAGCGCTCTTTTCTTTCCATTTTTAGAGTGTTTTTACCCCTAATTGCTATTTCCTTTTCATTTTAGGGTTTTTTACCCTAATTGCTCTTTTCTTTCCATTTTTAGTGTTTTCTACCCTAATTGCTATTTTCTTTCCCTTTTAGGGTTTTCTACCCTAATTTCTATGTTTTTTCCATTTTAGGGTTTACTACCCTAATTGCTCTTTTCTTTCAATTTTTTGTGTTTTCTACACTATTGCTCGTTTTCTTTCCATTTTTACTGTTTTCTACCCTAATTGCTATTTTCTTTCCATTTTAGGGTTTTCTTCCCTAATTGCTCTTTTCTTTCCATTTTTAATGTTTTCTACCCTAATTACTATTTTGTTTCCATTTTAGGGTTTTCTACCCTAATTGCCCTTTTCTTTCCATTTTTACTGTTTTCTACCCTGATTGCTCTTTTCTTTCCATTTTAGTGTTTTCTACCCAAATTGCTATTTACATTCCATTTTAGGTTTTTCTACCCTAATTGCTCTTTTCTTTCCATTTTAGGGTTTTCTACCCTAATTGCTCTTTTCTTTCCATTTATAGTGTTTTCTACCCTAATTGCTCTTCTCTTTCCATTTTAGGTGTTTCTACCCTAATTGCCCTTTTCTTTCCATTTTTAGTGTTTTTTACCTTAATTGCTCTTTTCTTTTATTTTTGGTGTTTTCTACCCCTGATTGCTCTTTTCTTTCCATTTTTAGTGTTTTCTACCATAATTGCTATTTTCATTCCATTTTAGGGTTTCCTACCCTAATTGCTCTTTTCTTTTCAATTTTAGTGTTTTCTACCCACCCTAATTGCTATTTTTTTTTTTTTTTAATTTTTGGGTTTTCTACCCTAATTGCTCTTTTCTTTCCATTTTTAGTGTTTTCTACCCCCTAATTGCTCATTTCTTTCCATTTTTAGTGTTTTCTACCCCAAAAGCTTTTTCCTTTCCATTTTAGGGTTTTCTACCCTAATTGCTCTTTTCTTTCCATTTTTTAGTGTTTTCTACCCTAATTGCTCTTTTCTTTCCATTTTAGGGGTTTCTTACCCTAATTGCTCTTTTCTTTCCATTTTTAGTGTTTTCTACCCTAATTGCTCTTTTCTTTTTCCATTTTTAGTGTTTTCTACCCTAATTGCTATTTTCTTTCCATTTTTGGGGTTTTCTAACCCCTAATTGCACTTTTTCTTTCCATTTTTAGTGTTTTCTACCCTAATTGCTATTTCCAGGTCTTTTTTCCCATTTTTTCATTTTGCCATTTTTTCTACCCTAATTGCTCTTTCCTTTCCATTTTTAGAATTTTTCTACCCCAATTGCTCTTTTCTTTCCATTTTTGTTCCCTTTTTTTTCTACCCTAATTGCTTTTTCCTTTCCATTTTAGGATTTTCTACCCTAATTGCTCTTTTCTTTCAATTTTTAGTGTTTTCTACCATAATTGCTATTTCCTTTTCATTTTATGGTTTTCTACCCTAATCGCTCTTTTCTTTCCATTTTTAGTGTTTTCTACCTTAATTGCTATTTTCTTTCCATTTTAGGGGTTTCTACCCTAATTGCTCTTTTCATTCCCATTTTTAGTGTTTTCTACCCTAATTGCTATTTTCATTCCCTTTTAGGGTTTTTTACCCCTAATTTCTATTTTCTTTCCATTTTAGGGTGTTTCTACCCTAATTGCTCTTTTCTTTCAATTTTTTTGTGTTTTCTACACTATTGCTCGTTTTCTTTCCATTTTTAGTGTTTTCTACCCTAATTGCTATTTCCATTTCCATTTTTAGGGTTTTCTACCCTAATTGCTCTTTTCTTTCCATTTTTAGTGTTTTCTACCCTAATTGCTATTTTCTTTCCATTTTTAGGTTTTACCCCCTAATTGCTCTTTTCTTTTCCATTTTTAGTGTTTTCTACCCTAATTGCTCTTTTCTCCATTTTGTGTTTTCCCATTTGCTCTGTTTTTCCATTTTAGTGATTTGCTCTTTTCTTTCCATTTTTAGTGTTTTCTACCCTAATTGCTATTTTCTTTCCATTTTAGGGTTTTCTACCCTAATTGCTCTTTTCTTTCCATTTTTAGTGTTTTCTACCCTGATTGCTCTTTTCTTTCCATTTTAGTGTTTTCTACCCTAATTGCTATTTACATTCCATTTTAAATTGCTCTTTTCTTTCCATTTTTAGTGTTTTCTACCCTAATTGCTATTTTCTTTTTCCATTTTTAGTGTTTTCTACCCTAATTGCTCTTTTCTTTCCATTTTTAGTGTTTTCTACCCCTAATTGCTCTTTTCTTTCCATTTTTAGGGTTTTCTACCCCTAATTGCTCTTTTCTTTCCATTTTTAGTGTTTTCTACCCCTAATTGCTCTTTTCTTTCTTTTTAGTGTTTTCCCTACTTTTCTTTCTTTTTTTGTGTTTTCTACCCTAATTGCTTTTTTCTTTCCATTTTTAGGGTTTTCTACCCTAATTGCTTTTTTCTTTCCATTTTTAGGGTTTTCTACCCTAATTGCTCTTTTCTTTTCCATTTTTAGGGTTTTCTACCCTAATTGCTCTTTTCTTTCCATTTTTAGTGTTTTCTACCCTAAATTGCTTTTTTTTTTCATTTTTAGGGTTTTCTACCCTAATTGCTCTTTTCTTTTCCATTTTTAGTGTTTTCTACCCTAATTGCTTTTTTCTTTCCATTTTTAGTGTTTTCTACCCTAATTGCTCTTTTCTTTTCCATTTTTAGTGTTTTCTGCCGTAATTGCTCTTTTCTTTCCGTTTTTAGTGTTTTTTTACCCCTAATTGCTCTTTTCTTTCCATTTTTAGTGTTTTCTACCCCTAATTGCTCTTTTCTTTCCATTTTTAGTGTTTTTCCCTACTCTTTTTTTTCCATTTTTAGTGTTTTTTACCCTCCCAATTGCTATTTTCTTTCCATTTTTAGTGGTTTTCTACCCTAATTGCTCTTTTTTTTCCATTTTTAGTGTTTTCTACCCTAATTGCTCTTTTCTTTCCATTTTTAGTGTTTTTCTACCCTAATTGCTATTTTCTTTCCATTTTTAGGGTTTTCTACCCTAATTGCTCTTTTCTTTCCATTTTTAGGGTTTTCTACCCTAATTGCTCTTTTTTTTTCCATTTTTAGTGTTTTCTACCCTAATTGCTCTTTTCTTTTCCATTTTTAGTGTTTTCTACCCTAATTGCTCTTTTCTTTCCATTTTTAGTGTTTTCTACCCTAATTGCTCTTTTCTTTCCATTTTAGTGTTTTCTACCCTTTTTTTTCCATTTTTAGTGTTTTCTACCCTAATTGCTATTTTCTTTCCATTTTTAGTGTTTTCTACCCCTAATTGCTCTTTTCTTTCCATTTTTAGTGTTTTCTACCCTAATTGCTCTTTTCTTTTCCATTTTTAGTGTTTTCTACCCAAATTGCTCTTTTCTTTCCATTTTTAGTGTTTTCTACCCTAATTGCTATTTTCCTTTCCATTTTTAGGGTTTTTCTACCCTAATTGCTCTTTTCCTTTCCATTTTTAGTGTTTTCTACCCTAATTGCTCTTTTTTTTTCCATTTTAGGTGTTTCTACCCTAATTGCTCTTTTCTTTCCATTTTTAGTGTTTTCTACCCTAATTGCTCTTTCTTTCCATTTTTAGTGTTTTCTACCCTAATTGCTCTTTTCTTTTCCATTTTTAGGGTTTTCTACCCTAATTGTCTATTTTTCTTTCCATTTTTAGTGTTTTCTACCCTAATTGCTCTTTTCTTTCCATTTTTGGGGTTTCTACCCTAATTGCTCTTTCTTTCCATTTTTAGTGTTTTCTACCCTAATTGCTCTTTTCTTTCCATTTTTAGTGGTTTTTAACCCTAATTGCTATTTTCTTTCCCATTTTTAGGTGTTTTCTACCCTAATTGCTCTTTTCTTTCCATTTTTAGTGTTTTCTACCCTAATTGCTCTTTTCTTTCCATTTTTAGTGTTTTCTACCCTAATTGCTCTTTTCTTTCCATTTTTAGTGTTTTCTACCCTAATTGCTCTTTTCTTTTCCATTTTTAGTGTTTTTCCCTAAATTCTCTTTTCTTTCCATTTTTAGTGTTTTCTACCCTAATTGCTCTTTTCTTTCCATTTTTAGTGTTTTCTACCCTAATTGCTCTTTTCCTTTCCATTTTAGGTGTT
Source organism: Protea cynaroides (assembly GCA_028583415.1). Taxonomy (NCBI): domain Eukaryota; kingdom Viridiplantae; phylum Streptophyta; class Magnoliopsida; order Proteales; family Proteaceae; genus Protea; species Protea cynaroides. The sequence continues at coordinate 42,975,257 of CM053270.1, read as the reverse complement.
TTCTACCCTAATTGCTCTTTTCTTTCCATTTTTAGTGTTTTCTACCCTAATTGCTATTTTCTTTCCATTTTTAGTGTTTTCTTACCCTAATTGCTATTTTCTTTTCCATTTTTAGGGGTTTTCTACCCTAATTGCTCTTTTCTTTCCATTTTTAGTGTTTTCTACCCTAATTGCTATTTTCTTTCCATTTTTAGGTTTTTTACCCCTAATTGCTCTTTTCCTTTCCATTTTTAGTGTTTTCTACCCTAATTGCTATTTTCTTTTCCATTTTTAGTGTTTTTCTACCCTAATTGCTCTTTTCTTTCCATTTTTAGTGTTTTCTACCCTAATTGCTCTTTTTCTTTTTTTTTTGTGTTTTCTACCCTAATTGCTTATTTTCTTTCCATTTTTAGTGTTTTCTACCCTAATTGCTCTTTTCTTTCCATTTTTAGTGTTTTCTACCCCTAATTGCTCCTTTCTTTCCATTTTAGGGGGTTTTACCCTAACCCCCCTTTTTTCTTTCCATTTTAGTGTTTTCTACCCTAATTGCTCTTTTCCTTTCCATTTTTAGTGTTTTCTACCCTAATTGCTCTTTTCTTTCCCATTTTTAGTGTTTTCTACCCTAATTGCTCTTTCCCATTTTAGGGTTTTTCTATTGCTCTTTTCTTTCCATTTTTAGTGTTTTCTACCCTAATTGCTCTTTTCTTTCCATTTTTAGTGTTTTCTACCATAATTGCTTTTTTCTTTCCATTTTTGGGTTTTCTACCCTAATTGCTATTTTCTTTCCATTTTTAGTGTTTTCTACCCTAATTGGTATTTTCTTTCCATTTTAGGATTTTCTACCCTAATTGCTCTTTCCATTCCATTTTTAGTGTGTTTTCTACCCAAATTGTTCTTTTCCTTCCATTTTTAGTATTTTCTACCCTAATTGCTTTTTTCTTTCCATTTTTTGGTTTTTCTACCCTAATTGCTCTTTTCTTTTCCATTTTTAGTGTTTTCTACCCTAATTGCTATTTTCTTTTCATTTTTAGGGGTTTTCTACCCTAATTGCTCTTTTCTTTCCAATTTTAGTGTTTTCTACCCTAATTGCAATTTTTTTTTCCATTTTAGGGTTTTCTACCCCAATTGCTCTTTTCTTTCCATTTTTAGGTTTTCTACCCTAATTGCTATTTTCTTTTCATTTTAGGGTTTTTCTACCCTAATTTCTATTTTTTCCATTTTAGGGGTTTTCTACCCTAATTGCTCTTTTCTTTCAATTTTTAAGTGTTTTTTACACTAATTGCTCTTTTCTTTCCATTTTTATGTTTTTCTACCCTAATTGCTATTTTCTTTCCATTTTAGGGGTTTTCTTCCCTAATTGCTCTTTTCTTTCCATTTTTAATGTTTTCTACCCTAATTACTATTTTTTTTCCATTTTAGGTTTTTTCTACCCTAATTGCCCTTTTCTTTCCATTTTTAGTGTTTTCTACCCCGATTGCTCTTTTCTTTCCATTTTAGTTTTTTCTACCCTAATTGCTATTTACATTCCATTTTAGGTTTTTCCTTTTTAGGTTTTCTACCCAAATTGCTATTTTTATTCCATTTTTAGGTTTTCTACCCTAATTGCTCTTTTCTTTCCATTTATAGTGTTTTCTACCCTAATTGCTCTTCTCTTTCCATTTTAGGTATTCTACCCTAATTGCCCTTTTTTTCCATTTTTTTTCAAGTGTTTTCTACCTTAATTGCTCTTTTCTTTCAATTTTTTTTCCATTTTTTTCCTACCCTAATTGCTCTTTTCTTTCCATTTTTAGTGTTATCTACCCTAATTGCTATTTTCATTCCATTTTTAGGGTTTTCTCTACCCTAATTGCTATTTTCTTTCCAATTTTAGTGTTTTCTACCCTAATTGCTATTTTTTTTTCATTTTTGGGTTTTTCTACCCTAATTGCTCTTTTCTTTCCATTTTTAGTGTTTTCCTACCCCCTAATTGCTCTTTTCTTTCCATTTTTAGTGTTTTCTACCCCAATTGCTTTTTCCTTTCCATTTTAGGATTTTCTACCCTAATTGCTCTTTTCTTTCCTTTTTTAGTGTTTTCTACCCTAATTGCTCTTTTCTTTTTCCATTTTAGGGGTTTTCTACCCTAATTGCTCTTTTCTTTCCATTTTTAAGTGTTTTCTACCCTAATTGCTCTTTTCTTTCCATTTTTAGTGTTTTCTACCCTAATTGCTATTTTCTTTCCATTTTGTTGTTTTCTACCCTAATTGCCCTCTTCTTCCTTTTCCATTTTTATGGTTTCCTACCCTAATTGCTATTTTCTTTCCATTTTAGGGTTTTCTACCCTAATTGCTCTTTCCTTTCCATTTTTAGTTTTTTCTACCCCAATTGCTCTTTTCTTTCCATTTTTAGTGTTTTTTACCCTAATTGCTTTTTCTTTCCATTTTTAGTGTTTTCTACCCTAATTGCTCTTTTCTTTCCATTTTTAGTGTTTTCTACCCTAATTGCTATTTTCTTTCCATTTTAGGGTTTTCTACCCTAATTGCTCTTTTCCATTTTTTTAGTGTTTTCCCCCCACTGTCTTTTCTTTCCATTTTGTAGTGTTTTCTACCCTAATTGCTATTTTCTTTTCCATTTTTGAGTGTTTTCTACCCTAATTGCTCTTTTCTTTCCATTTTTAGTGTTTTCTACCCTAATTGCTATTTTCTTTCCCTTTTTGGAAGGTTTTCTACCCTAATTGCTATTTTTTTCCATTTTTAGGTTTTTTCTACCCTAATTGCTCTTTTCTTTCAATTTTTTGTGTTTTCTACCCTAATCGCTCTTTTCTTTCCATTTTTAGTGTTTTTCTACCCTAATCGCTATTTTCATTCCATTTTTAGTATTTTCTACCCCAATTGCTCTTTTCTTTCCATTTTTTGTGTTTTCTACCCTAATTGCTATTTTCTTTCCATTTTTGTATTTTCTACCCTAATTGCTCTTTTCTTTCCATTTTTAGTGTTTTCTACCCTAATTGCTCTTTTCTTTCCATTTTAGTGTTTTCTACCCTAATTGCTTTTTCTTTCCATTTTAGGTTTTTCTTACCCTTTCTTTTCTTTCCATTTTTAGTGTTTTCTACCCTAATTGCTTTTTTCTTTCCATTTTAGGGTTTTTCTACCCTAATTGCTCTTTTATTTCCATTTTTAGTGTTTTCTACCATAATTGTTTTTTTCTTTCCATTTTAGGGTTTTCTACCCTAATTGCTATTTTCTTTCCATTTTTAGTGTTTTCTACCCTAATTGCTCTTTTCTTTCCATTTTTTGTGTTTTCTACCCTAATTGCTCTTTTCTTTCCATTTTTAGTGTTTTCTGTACCCCTAATTGCTCTTTTCTTTCCATTTTAGGGTTTTCTACCCTAATTGCATTTTTCTTTCCATTTTTAGTGTTTTCTACCCTAATTGCTCTTTTCTTTCCATTTTTAGTGTTTTCTACCCTAATTGCTATTTTTTTCCATTTTTAGTGTTTTCTACCCTAATTGCTCTTTTCTTTCCATTTTTAGTGTTTTCTACCCTAATTGCTATTTTCTTTCCATTTTTTAGGTTTTTTACCCCTAATTGCTCTTTTCTTTCCATTTTTAGTGTTTTCTACCCTAATTGCTCTTTTCCTTTCCCTTTTTTGTGTTTTCTGCCCTAATTGCTCTTTTCTTTCCATTTTTAGTGTTTTCTGCCCTAATTGCTATTTTCTTTCCATTTTTAGTGTTTTCTACCCTAACTGCTCTTTTCTTTCCATTTTAGGGGTTTCTACCCTAATTGCTTTTTTCTTTCCATTTTTAGTGTTTTCTACCCTAATTGCTCTTTTTTTTCCATTTTTTGTGTTTTCTACCCTAATTGCTATTTTCTTTCCATTTTAGTGTTTTCTACCCTAATTGCTCTTTTCTTTCCATTTTTAGTGTTTTCTACCCTAATTGCTATTTTTTTCTTTCCATTTTTAGGGGTTTCTACCCTAATTGCTCTTTTCTTTCCATTTTTAGTGTTTTCTACCCTAATTGCTCTTTTCTTTCCATTTTTAGGGTTTTCTACCCTAATTGCTCTTTTTTTTTCCATTTTTAGTGTTTTCTTACCCTAATTGCTCTTTTCTTTCCATTTTTAGTGTTTTCTACCCTAATTGCTATTTTCTTTCCATTTTGGGTTTTCTACCCCTAATTGCTTTTTCTTTCCATTTTTAGTGTTTTCTACCCTAATTGCTCTTTTCTTTCCATTTTTAGTGTTTTCTACCCTAATTGCTTTTTTTTTTTCCATTTTTTAGGGTTTTTCTACCCTAAATTGCTCTTTTCTTTCCATTTTTAGGTTTTTCTACCCTAATTGCTCTTTTCCTTTCCATTTTTAGGGTTTTCTACCCCTAATTGCTCTTTTCTTTTCCATTTTTAGTGTTTTCTACCCTAATTGCTATTTTTTCCATTTCAGTTTTTTTCTACCCGCTTTCTTTCTTTCCATTTTTAGTGTTTTCTACCCTAATTGCTCTTTTCTTTCCATTTTTAGTGTTTTCTACCGTAATTACTCTTTTCTGTCCATTTTTAGTGTTTTCTACCCTAATTGCTATTTTCTTTTCCATTTTTAGGGTTTTCTACCCTAATTGCTCTTTTCTTTCCATTTTTAGTGTTTTCTACCCCTAATTGCTCTTTTCTTTCCATTTTTATAGTGTTTTCTACCCTAATTGCTTTTTTCTTTCCATTTTAGGGGTTTTCTACCCTAATTGCTCTTTTCTTTTCCATTTTTAGTGTTTTCTACCCTAATTTTTCTTTCCATTTTGTGTTTTCCCCTAATTTCTTTCTTTCCATTTTAGGGTTTTCTACCCTTAATTGCTCTTTTCTTTCCATTTTTAGTGTTTTCTACCCTAATCGCTATTTTCTTTCCATTTTAGGGTTTTTCTACCCCAATTGCTCTTTTCTTTCCATTTTTACTGTTTTCTACCCTAATTGCTATTTTCTTTCCATTTTTAGGGCTTTTTCTACCCTAATTGCTATTTTCTTTTCCTTTTAGGGTTTTTTACCATAATTGCTCTTTTCTTTCCATTTTTAGTGTTTTCTACCCTAATTGCACTTTTCTTTCCATTTTTAGTGTTTTCTACCCGAATTGCTCTTTTCTTTCCATTTTTAGTGTTTTCTACCCATATTGCTCTTTTCTTTTTTTTTGTTTTCTACCCCAATTGCTTTTTTTTTCCATTTTTAGGGTTTTCTACCCTAATTGCTATTTTCTTTCCATTTTTAGGGTTTTTCTACCCCTAATTGCTCTTTTCTTTCCATTTTTAGTGTTTTCTACCCTAATTGCTCTTTTCTTTCCATTTTAGTGTTTTCTACCCTAATTGCTCTTTTCTTTTCCATTTTTAGGGTGGTTTTCTACCCTAATTGCTCTTTTCTTTCCATTTTAGGTTTTTTCTACCCTAATTGCTTTTTTCTTTCCATTTTTAGTGTTTTCTACCCTAATTGCTCTTTTCTTTGCATTTTTAGTGTTTTCTACCCTAATTGCTCTTTTCTTTCCATTTTGTGTTTTCTACCCATAATTGCTATTTTCTTTCCATTTTTAGTGTTTTCTACCCCTAATTGCTCTTTTCTTTTCCATTTTTAGTGTTTTCTACCCTTCCATTTTAATTGTTTTCTATTTTTCTTTTCTTTCATTTTTAGTGTTTTCTACCCTAATTGCTCTTTTTCTTTCCATTTTTAGTGTTTTTCTACCCTAATTGCTATTTTCTTTCCATTTTTAGGGTTTTCTACCCTAATTGCTCTTTTCTTTCCATTTTTAGTGTTTTTTCTACCCCTAATTGCTCATTTTCTTTCCATTTTTAGTGTTTTTCTACCCTAATTGCTTTTTTCTTTCCATTTTTAGTGTTTTCTACCCTAATTGCTCTTTTCTTTCCATTTTTAGTGTTTTCTACCCTAATTGCTCTTTTCTTTCTATTTTAGGTTTTTTCTACCCTAATTGCTCTTTTCTTTCCATTTTTATGTGTTTTCTACCCTAATTGCTCTTTTCTTTTTTTTAGTGTTTCCCCAATTGCTCTTTTCTTTCCATTTTTAGTGTTTTCTACCCTAATTGCTATTTTCTTTCCATTTTGTGTTTTCTACCCTAATTGCTCTTTTCTTTCCATTTTTAGGTTTTTTCTACCCTAATTGCTATTTTCCTTTCCATTTTAGGGTTTTTCTACCCTAATTGCTCTTTCCTTTCCATTTTTAGTGTTTTCTACCCCAATTGCTCTTTTCTTTCCATTTTTACTGTTTTCTACCCTAATTGCTTTTTTCCTTTCCATTTTTAGGTTTTTTCTACCCTAATTGCTCTTTTCTTTCCAATTTTTAGTGTTTTCTACCCTAATTGCTATTTTTTTTCTTTTCATTTTGTTTTCTACCCTAATTGCTCTTTTCTTTCCATTTTTAGTGTTTCCTACCCTAATTGCTATTTTCTTTCCATTTTAGGGTTTTCTACCATAATTGCTATTTTTCTTTCCATTTTTGTTTTCCCTAATTGTTTTTCTACCTAAATTGCTAATTTTTTTTCTTTCCATTTTTAGGGTTTTCTACCCTAATTGCTCTTTTCTTTCCATTTTTAGATTGTTTTCTCCTTCCAATTTTAGCTCTTTTTCTTTCCATTTTTTTTTCTTTTTTTTAGTGTTTTCTACCCTAATTGCTCTTTTTCCATTTTTAGTGTTTTCTACCCCTAATTGCTATTTTCTTTTCCATTTTAGGGTTTTTCTACCCTAATTGCTCTTTTCTTTCCATTTTTAAGTGTTTTCTACCCCTAATTGCTATTTTCTTTCCATTTTTAGGTTTTCTACCCTAATTGCTATTTTCTTTCCATTTTTAGTGTTTTCTACCCTAATTGCTCTTTTCTTTCCATTTTTAGTGTTTTCTACCCTAATTGCTATTTTCTTTCCATTTTTATAGTTTTTTACCCTAATTGCTCTTTTCCTTTCCATTTTTAGTGTTTTCTACCCTAATTGCTATTTTTTTTCCATTTTTAGGGTTTTCTACCCTAATTGCTCTTTTCTTTCCATTTTTAGTGTTTTCTACCCTAATTGCTATTTTCTTTCCATTTTTAGTGTTTTTTACCCTAATTGCTCTTTTCTTTTCCATTTTTAGTGTTTTCTACCCTAATTGCTATTTTCCTTTCCATTTTTGGTGTTTTCTACCCTAATTGCTCTTTTCTTTCCATTTTTAGTGTTTTTCTACCCTAATTGCTCTTTTCTTTCCATTTTTTAGTGTTTTCTACCCTAATTGCTCTTTTCTTTCCATTTTTAGTGTTTTTCTACCCTAATTGCTTCTACCTTTTTTTTTCCATTTTTTAGTGTTTTCTACCCTAATTGCTCTTTTTTTTTCCATTTTTAGTGTTTTCTCACCCTAATTGCTATTTTCTTTCCATTTTTAGTGTTTTTTACCCTAATTGCTCTTTTCTTTCCATTTTTAGTGTTTTTCTACCCTAATTGCTATTTTCTTTCCATTTTGTAGTGTTTTTCTTTCCTTTTTGCTTTCTTCTTTTACTTTTTTTCTTTCCATTTTTAGTGTTTTCTACCCCCCTTTTGTTTTTTTGGTTTCCACCCTAATTGCTTCTTTTTTCCATTTTTAGTGTTTTCTACCCTAATTGCTCTTTTCTTTCCATTTTTAGTGTTTTTTACCCTAATTGCTCTTTTCTTTCCATTTTTAGTGTTTTTCTACCCTAATTGCTCTTTTCTTTCCATTTTTAGTGTTTTCTACCCTAAATGCTATTTTCTTTCCATTTTTAGTGTTTTCTTACCCTAATTGCTATTTTCTTTCCATTTTTAGTGTTTTCTACCCTAATTGCTATTTTCTTTCCATTTTTAGGGTTTTCTACCCCTAATTGCGGTTTTCTACCCCAATTGCTCTTTTCTTTCCATTTTTACTGTTTTCTACCCTAATTGCTTTTTTCTTTCCATTTTTAGTGTTTTCTTCCCTAATTGCTATTTTTTTCCATTTTAGGATTTTCTACCCTAATTGCTCTTTTCTTTCCATTTATAGGGTTTTTACCCTAATTGCTCTTTTCTTTCAATTTTTAGTGTTTTCTACGCTAATTGCTCTTTTCTTTCCATTTTTAGTGTTTTCTACCGTAATTGCTATTTTCTTTCCATTTTGTGTTTTCTTCCCTAATTGCCCTTTTTTTCCATTTTTATTCTTCTAATATTTTCTATTCTTCCCATTTTATTTTTTTTTCTTTTTTGTTTTTAGGGTTTTCTACCCTAATTGCTCTTTTCTTTCCATTTTTAGTGTTTTCTACCCTGATTGCTCTTTTCTTTCCATTTTTAGTGTTTTCTACCCTAATTGATATTTTTATTCCATTTTAGGGTTTTCTACCGTAATTGCTCTTTTCTTTCCATTTATAGTGTTTTCTACCCTAATTGCTCTTCTCTTTCCATTTTAGGGTATTCTACCCTAATTGCTATTTTCTTTCCATTTTTAGTGTTTTCTACCCTAATTGCTCTTTCTCTTTCCATTTTAGGGTATTCTACCCTAATTGCTATTTTCATTCCATTTTAGGGTTTTCTACCCTAATTGCTCTTTTCTTTCCATTTTTAGTGTTTTCTACCCTAATTGCTATTTACATTCCATTTTAGGGTTTTCTACCCTAATTGCTCTTTTCTTTCCATTTTTAGTGTTTTCTTCCCTAATTGCTATTTTTTTTTTCCTTTTTAGGGTTTTCTACCCTAATTGCTCTTTTCTTTCCATTTATAGTGTTTTCTACCCTAATTGCTCTTTTCTTTTCCATTTTAGGGTATTCTACCCTAGTTGCTTTTTTCTTTCCATTTTTAGTGTTTTCTGCCCTAATTGCTCATTTCTTTCCATTTTTAGTGTTTTCTACCCCAATTGCTTTTTCCTTTCCAATTTAGGATTTTCTACCCTAATTGCTCTTTTCTTTCCTTTTTTAGTGTTTTCTATCCTAATTGCTCTTTTCTTTCCATTTTAGGGGTTTCTACCCTAATTGCTCTTTTCTTTCCATTTTAAGTGTTTTCTACCGTAATTGCTATTTTCTTTCCATTTTGTGTTTTCTACTCTAATTGCACTTTTCTTTCCATTTTTAGGGTTTTCTACCCTAATTGCTATTTTCTTTCCATTTTAGGATTTTCTACCCTAATTGCTCTTTCCATTCCATTTTTAGTATTTTCTACCCCAATTGCTCTTTTCTTTCCATTTTTACTGTTTTCTACCCTAATTGCTTTTTTCTTTCCATTTTAGGGTTTTCTACCCCAATTGCTCTTTTCTTTCCATTTTTAGTGTTTTCTACCATAATTGCTATTTTCTTTTCATTTTAGGGTTTTCTACCCTAAGCGCTCTTTTCTTTCCATTTTTAGTGTTTTCTACCCTAATTGCAATTTCTTTCCATTTTAGAGGTTTCTACCCTAATTGCTCTTTTCTTTCCTTTTTTACTGTTTTCTACCTTAATTGCTATTTTCTTTCCCTTTTAGGGTTTTCTACCCTAATTTCTATGTTTTTTCCATTTTAGGGTTTACTACCCTAATTGCTCTTTTCTTTCAATTTTTTGTGTTTTCTACACTATTGCTCGTTTTCTTTCCATTTTTGCTGTTTTCTACCGTAATTGCTATTTTCTTTCCATTTTATGGTTTTCTTCCCTAATTGCTCTTTTCTTTCCATTTTTAATGTTTTCTACCCTAATTACTATTTTGTTTCCATTTTAGGGTTTTCTACCCTAATTGCCCTTTTCTTTCCATTTTTAGTGTTTTCTTCCCTGAATGCTCTTTTCTTTCCATTTTAGTTTTTTCTACCCTTATTGCTATTTACATTCTAATTTAGGGTTTTCTACGCAAATTGCTATTTTTATTCCATTTTAGGGTTTTCTACCGTAATTGCTCTTTTCTTTCCATTTATAGTGTTTTCTACCCTAATTGCTCTTCTCTTTCCATTTTAGGGTATTCTACCCTAATTGCTCTTTTCTTTCCATTTTTAGTGTTTTCTACCTTAATTGCTCTTTTCTTTCAATTTTTCGTGTTTTCTACCCTGATTGCTCTTTTCTTTCCATTTTTAGTGTTATCTACCATAATTGCTATTTTCATTCCATTTTAGGGTTTTCTACCCTAATTGCTCTTTTCTTTCCAATTTTAGTGTTTTCTACCCTAATTGCTATTTTTTTTTCCATTTTTGGGTTTTCTACCCTAATTGCTCTTTTCTTTCCATTTTTAGTGTTTTCTGCCCAAATTGCTCATTTCTTTCCGTTTTTAGTGTTTTCTACCCCAATTGCTTTTTCCTTTCCATTTTAGGATTTTCTACCCTAATTGCTCTTTTCTTTCATTTTTTAGTGTTTTCTACCCTAATTGCTCTTTTCTTTCCATTTTAGGGGTTTCTACCTTAATTGCTCGTTTCTTTCCATTTTAAGTGTTTTCTACGCTAATTGCTCTTTTCTTTCCATTTTTAGTGTTTTCTACCGTAATTGCTATTTTCTTTCCATTTTGTGTTTTCTACCCTAATTGCACTTTTCTTTCCATTTTTAGGGTTTTCTACCCTAATTGCTATTTTCTTTCCATTTTAGGATTTTCTACCCTAATTGCTCTTTCCTTTCCATTTTTAGAATTTTCTACCCCAATTGCTCTTTTCTTTCCATTTTTACTGTTTTCTACCCTAATTGCTTTTTTCTTTCCATTTTAGGGTTTTCTACCCTAATTGCTCTTTTCTTTCAATTTTTAGTGTTTTCTACCATAATTGCTATTTCCTTTTCATTTTATGGTTTTCTACCCTAATCGCTCTTTTCTTTCCATTTTTAGTGTTTTCTACCTTAATTGCTATTTTCTTTCCATTTTAGGGGTTTCTACCCTAATTGCTCTTTTCTTTCCATTTTTAGTGTTTTCTACCCTAATTGCTATTTTCATTCCCTTTTAGGGCTTTCTACGCTAATTGCTCTTTTCTTTCCATTTTTAGTGTTTTCTTCCCTAATTGCTATTTTTTTTCCATTTTAGGGTTTTCTACCCTAATTGCTCTTTTCTTTCCATTTATAGGGTTTTCTACCCTAATTGCTCTTTTCTTTCCATTTTTAGTGTTTTCTACCCTAATTGCTCTTTTCTTTCCATTTTTAGTGTTTTCTACCCTAATTGCTATTTTCTTTCCATTTTAGGGTTTTCTTCCTTAATTCGCGCTTTTTTTCCATTTTTAGTGTTTTCTACCCTAATTGCTCTTTTCTTTTCATTTTTAGTATTTTCTACCCTAATTGCTCTTTTCTTTCCATTTTTAGTGTTTTCTACCCTAATTGCTTTTTTCTTTCCATTTTTAGGGTTTTCTACCCTAATTGCTATTTTTTTTCCATTTTTAGGGTTTTCTACCCTAATTGCTCTTTTCTTTCCATTTTTAGTGTTTTCTACCCTAATTGCTATTTTCTTTCCATTTTTAGTGTTTTCTACCCTAATTGCTTTTTTTCCATTTTACCCTAATGCTTTTTCTTTCCATTTTTAGTTTTCTAATTCTTTTCTTTCCATTTTTAGTGTTTTCTACCCTAATTGCTCTTTTCTTTCCATTTTTAGTGTTTTCTACCCCTAATTGCTCTTTTCTTTCCATTTTTAGGGTTTTCTACCCTAATTGCTCTTTTCTTTCCATTTTTAGGTTTTCTACCCTAATTGCTCTTTTCTTTCCATTTTTAGTGTTTTCTACCCTAATTGCTATTTTCTTTCCATTTTTAGTGTTTTCTACCCTAATTGCTCTTTTCTTTCCATTTTTAGTGTTTTTCTACCCTAATTGCTCTTTTCTTTCCATTTTTAGTGTTTTTCTACCCTAATTGCTCTTTTCTTTTCCATTTTTACCCTAATTGCCCTTTTTCCATTTTAGGTTTCTAATGCTATTTTCTTTCCATTTTTAGTGTTTTCTACCCCTAATTGCTCTTTTCTTTCCATTTTTAGTGTTTTCTACCCTAATTGCTATTTTCTTTCCATTTTTGTGGTGTTTTCTACCCTAATTGCTCTTTTCTTTCCATTTTTTGTGTTTTCTACCCTAATTGCTATTTTCTTTCCATTTTTAGTGTTTTCTACCCTAATTGCTCTTTTCTTTCCATTTTTTGTGTTTTCTACCCTAATTGCTATTTTCTTTTCATTTTACTGTTTTCTACCCTAATTGCTCTTTTCTTTCCATTTTTAGTGTTTTCTACCCTAATTGCTCTTTTCTTTCCATTTTTAGTGTTTTCTACCCTAATTGCTATTTCCTTTCCATTTTAGGGTTTTCTACCCTAATTGCTCTTTTCTTTCCATTCTTAGTATTTTCTACCATAATTGCTATTTTCTTTTCCATTTTTAGTGTTTTCTACCCCTAATTGCTATTTTCTTTCCATTTTTAGTGTTTTCTACCCTAATTGCTCTTTTCTTTCCATTTTTAGTGTTTTCTACCCTAATTGCTATTTTCTTTCCATTTTTAAACCCTAATTGCTCTTTTCTTTCCATTTTTAGTGTTTTCTACCGTAATTGCTATTTTCTTTCCATTTTAGTGTTTTCTACCCTAATTGCTCTTTTCTATTTTTTTCTTTCCATTTTTAGTGTTTTTTTCCCCTAATTGCTCTTTTCTTTCCATTTTTAGTGTTTTCTACCCTAATTGCACTTTTTTTCCATTTTTTGGGTTTTCTACCCTAATTGCTCTTTTCTTTCCATTTTAGGATTTTCTACCCAAATTGCTCTTTTCTTTCCATTTTTAGTGTTTTCTACCCTAATTGCTCTTTTCTTTCCATTTTAGTGTTTTCTACCCTAATTGCTCTTTTCTTCCCATTTTTAGTGTTTTCTACCCAAATTGCTTTTTTCTTTCCATTTTTAGTGTTTCCTACCCTAATTGCTCTTTTCTATCCATTTTTAGTGTTTTCTACCCTAATTGCTATTTTATTTCCATTTTAGGGTTTTCTACCTTAATTGCTCTTTTCTTTCCATTTTTCGTGTTTTCTACTTTCCATTTTTAGTGGTTTTCTACCCCTAATTGCTCTTTTCTTTCCATTTTTAGTGTTTTCTACCCTAATTGCTCTTTTCTTTCCATTTTTTCTACCCTAATTGCTTTTTTTCTACCCTTTCTATTGCTAATTTTTTTCTTTTCCATTTTTAGTGTTTTCTACCCAATTTGTTCTTTTCCTTCCATTTTTAGTGTTTTCTACCGTAATTGATCTTTTTTTTCCATTTTTGGGGTTTCTACCCTAATTACTATTTTCATTCTATTTTTAGTGTTTTCTACCCTAATTGCTCTTTTCTCTCCATTTTTAGTGTTTTCTACCCAAATTGTTCTTTTCCTTCCATTTTTAGTGTTTTTTACCCTAATTGCTCTTTTCAGTGTTTTCTACCCTAATTGCTCTTTTCTTTCCATTTTTAGTGTTTTCTACCCTAATTGCTATTTTCTTTCCATTTTAGGGTTTTTTTTTTTTTAGGTCTTTCTACCCTTATTGCTCTTTTCTTTCCATTTTTCAGTGCTTTCTACCCCTAATTGCTCTTTTTCTTTCCATTTTAGTCTTTCTTTCTCTTTCCTAATTGCTCTTTTCCCTACTCTCTCTCTCCCTCTCTCTTTCGACGTCCCTCCCTCTCTTTCTACTTCTCTCTTTCTTTTTCTCTATTTCTCTCTCTCTCTTTAGTCTTCTCTCTTCGTGTTACGACTTCACTTTCTCTCTTTCTACTTTTCTCCCTCTTTTTACTTCTCTCTCCCCCCTTTCTCTCTCCTTCTCCCTCTTTCTCTCTCTCACATACTTTCCCTCTCTCTTTCTCTTTCTACTTTTCTCTCTCTCTTTACTTTTCTCTCTCTCTATTTCTTCCTACCTCTCTCTTTCTCCCTATCTTTTCCTCTCTCTCTCTCTCTCTCCTTTCTCTTTCTCCCTCTCTCGCAGACTTTCTCTCTCTCTTCCTCTTTTTACTTTTCTCACTCTCTCCCTCTCACTTTCTCTTTCTACTTTTCCCTTTCAACTTTTCTTTTTCTTTCTCTCTCTCTCCCCCCTCTCTCTCTTTCTTTCTACATCTCTCCTTACTTCTCTCTCTCTACTTCTCCCTCTCTATCTACTTCTCCCCCTCTCTCTCTTTCTCTCTCTTCATCTTTTTGCTTCTTTATTTCTACTTCTCTCTCGTTCTCTTTTTACTTCTCTCTCTACTCCTCTCTTTCATTCTCTTTCTTCCCTCCCTCCCTCTCTCTCTCTCTCTCTCTCTCTCACTCTCTCTCTCTCTCATTCTCCTTCTCTCCCTTTCTTTCTCTGTGTACTTTTCTCTCTCTCTCTCTCTCTCTCTCTCTTTCTCTCTTTCTCTTTCTTTTTACTTCTCCCTCTCCCTCTCTCTAACTCTCTCTACTATGTCTCTCTCTCTCCCACTCTCTCTCTCCCTCTCTCTTTCAACTTCCCTCTCTTTTTCTACTTCTCTCTTTCCTTTTCTCTATTTCTCTCTCTTTAGTTTTCTCTCTCCGTGTTATGGCTTCTCTTTCTGTCTTTCTACTTTTCTCCCTCTTTTTACTTCTCTGTCCCCCTCCCTCTCTATCTCCTTCTCTCTCTTTCTCACTCACATACATTCTCTCTCTCTTTCTCTTACTACTTTTCTATCTCTCTTTACTTTTCTCTCTCTCTTTTTCTTTATACCTCTCTCTTTCTCCCTATCTCTCCCTCTCTCTCTCTCTCTCTATCTCACATCTCTCTTTCTCCCTCTCCCGTAGACTTTCTCTCTCTCTTCCTCTTTCTACATCTCTCTCACTCTCACTTTCTCTTTCTACTTTTCCCTTTCAACTTTTCTTTCTCTTTCTCTCTCTCTCCCTCTTCTCTCTCTTTCTTTCTAGATCACTCCTTATTCTCTCTCTCACTCTACTTATCCCTATCTCTCTACATCTCTCTCTCTCTTTCTCTCTCTCTTTATCTTTTTCCTTCTTTATTTCTACTTCTCTCTTGCTCTCTTTTTACTTCTCCCTCTACTCCTCTATTTCTTTCTCTTTCTTCCCTCCCTCCCTCTCTCTCTCTCTCTCTCACTCTCACACTCTCTCTCTCTTTCTCCTCCTCTCTCTCTCTTTCTCTGTCAACTTTTCTCTCTCTCTCTCTCTTTCTCTTTCTCAATCTTTTTACTTCTCTCTCCCCCTCTCTCTCTAACTCTCTCTACTACTTCTCTCTCTCACTTATTCTCTCCCTCCCTCTCTCCTTCTATTTCACTCTCTTTCTACTTCTCTCTTTCTTTTTCTCTATTTCACTCTCTTTTTACTTTTCTCTCTCCGTGTTACTACTTCTCTTTCCCTCTTTCTACTTTTCTCCCTCTTTTTACTTCTCTCTCTCCCCATCTCTCCCTTTCTCCCTCTCCCGTAGACTTTCTCTCTCTCTTTCTCTTTCTACTTTTCTCTCTCTCCCTCTCTTTTTCTTTCTACCTCTCTTTCTCCCAATCTCCTTCTCTCTCTCTCTCTCTCTCTCTCTCTCTCTCCCTCTCCCTCTCACTTTCCCTTTCTACTTTTCCCTTTCTACTTCTCTTTCCCTCTCTCCCCCTCTCTCTCTTTCTTTCTACTTCTCTCCTTACTTCTCTCTCTCGCTACTTCTCCCTCTCTCTCTACTTCTCTCTCTCTTTCTATCTCTTTCGCTCTTTCTCTCTTTCTTTCTCTCTCACTCTCATTTAACTTCTCTCTTTCTACGTATCTCTCTCTCTCTCTCTCTCTCGATCGTTCTCTCTGACACTCGTTTTACTTCTCTCTTTCTACTTCTCTCGATATCTCTCTCTCTCTTTCTCTCTATCTCTCTCTTTTTCGAACTCTGTCTCTCTCTCCCTCACTCTTTCTACTTCTCTCTCGTTCTCTTATTTTTCTTTTTCTCCCTCTCACTCTCTCTCTCTTTTTTTCTCTCCCTCTCTCTCTCTCCCTCTCTCTCTACTTCTCTCTCTCTCTCTCTCTCCCTCTTTCTACATCTCTCTCCCATTCTCTCTTCACTTTTCTCTCCCTCTCTACTTTGCTATCTCACTCCTTTATCTCTCTCTCTATACTTTTCTCTCTACTTTCCTCTCTCTTTCTCTCCCCCTCTGCTTTCCTTTCTCACTCTCCCTCTCTCTTTCTACCTCTCTTTGTATCTCTCTCTCTCTTTTTACTTCTCTTTCTTTCTCTCTCTCTCCCTCTCTCTGTCTCACTCTTTCTTTCAACTTCTCCCACTACTTCTCTATCTCTCTTTCTATATTTACCTCTCTCTCTCCCTTTCCCTCTCTCTTTTTCTCTCTCTCGCTTTCTACTTTTCCCTTTCTACTTCACCTTCTCCCTCTCTGCCTCTTTCTCCCTCTTTTTACTTCTCTCTCTACTCCTCTCTTTCTTTCTCTTTCTTCCTCCCCCTTCCTTTCTCTCTCTCTTTCTTTCTTTGTACTTCTCTTCTCTCTCACTCCTTTTACCACTTTCTCTCTCTCTCTCTCTTTCTCTCTTTCTCTCTTTCTCTTTCGTTTCACTTCTCCCTCTCCCTCTCTCTCTAACTCTCTCTACTACTTCTGTCACTCTCCTACTCTCTCTCTCTCCCTCTCTCTTTCGACGTCCCTCTCTCTCTTTCTACTTCTTTCTTTCTTTTTCTCTGTTTCTCTCTCTTTTTAGTTTTCTCTCTCCATGTTACGACTTCTCTTTCTCTCTTTCTACTTTTCTCCCTCTTTTTACTTCTCTCTCTCCCTCTCTCTCTCCTTCTCTCTCTTTCTCTCTCTCACATAGTTTCTCTCTCTCTTTCTCATTCTACTTTTCTCTCTCTGTATTTCTTTCTACCTCTCTCTTTCTCCCTATCTCTCCCTCTCTCTCTCCACTCTCTTTCTCCCTCTCCCGCAGACTTTTTCTCTCTCTTCCTCTTTTTACTTTTCTCACACTCTCTCTCTCCCTCTCACTTTCTCTTTCTACTTTTCCCTTTAAACTTTTCTATCTCTTTCTTTCTTTCTCCCCCCTCTCTCTCTTTCTTTCTACATCTCTCCTTACTTCTCTCTCTCTCTACTTCTCCCTATCTCTCTACATCTCTCTCTCTCTCTGTCTTTCTCCCTCCCTTTATCTTTTTGCTTCTTTATTTCTACTTCTCTCTTGCTCTGTTTTTACTTCTCTCGCTACTCCTCTCTTTCTTTCTCTTTCTTCCCTCCCTCCCTCTCTCTCTCTCACACACTCTCACTCTCTCTCTCTCTCTTTCTCCTTCTCTCTCCCTCTTTCCCTATCAACTTTTCGCTCTCTCTTTCTCTTTCTCAATCTTTTTACTTGTCTTTCCCCGTCTCTCTCTAACTCTCTCTACTACTTCTCTCTCTCACTTACTCTCTCCCTCCTCTCTCCTTTTATTTTTCTCACTTTCTACTTCTCTCTTTATTTTTCTCTATTTCACTCTCTTTTTACTTTTCTCTCTCCGTGTTACTACTTCTCTTTCCCTCATTCTACTTTTCTCCCTCTTTTTACTACTTTCTCTATCCCCTTCACTCTCTTTCTCCCTCTCCCATAGACTTTCTCTCTCTCTTTCTCTTTCTACTTTTCTCTCTCTCCCTCTCTTTTTCTTTCTACCTCTCTTTCTCCCTATCTCTTTTTCTCTCCCTCCCTCTCTCTCTCACTTTCTCTTTCTACTTTTCCCTTTCTACTTCTCTTTCTCTCTCTCCCCCTCTCTCTCTTTCTTTCTACTTCTCTCCTTACTTCTCTCTCTCGCTACTTCTCCCTCTCTCTCTACTTCTCTTTCTCTCTCTTTCTCTCTCACTTTATCTTTTTACTTCTCTCTTTCAGCTTCTCTCTCTCACTTTATTTCATTTTACTTCTCTCTCTGTTTCTTTCTCTCTCTCTCTCTTTTCTCTCTCTCCCTCTCTCTCTCTCTCTTTTGAGATCTCTCTCTCTCTCTTTTATATCTCTCTCTCTCTCACTCCCTCTCTTTAACTTTCTACTACTCCCGGTTTCAAGTTCCCACTTTCTATTACTCTCTTTCTCTCTTTCAACATCTCTCTATCCCCCTCTATCTCACACTCTGCTTCTCTCTCTCCCTCTCTACTTCTCTCTCTTTACATCTCTTTACCTTTCTTTCACTCACTCCCTTTTTCTACTTCTCTCTCTCTATCTCACTTTATCTCTCTACATCTCCCTCCTCTCCCCCCCCCCCCCCCCCCCCCCCTCTCTCTCCTCCTCCCCCCCTCTCCCCCCCCCCTTCTCTCCCCCCCCCCCCCCCCCCCTCCTCCCCCTCCCCCCCCCCCCCCCCCCCCCCCCCCCCCCCCCCCCTCCCCCCCCCCCCCTCTCCCCCCCCCCCCCCCCCCCCCCCCCCCCCCCCCCTCCCCCCCCCCCCCCCCCCCCCTTTTTCTTTTCCCCCTCTCTTTGTCACACCCCAATTCTGATCCAACCGGAATGGTGTGAGTGAACCGTCATTGAACCAACGGTTCACACCAGGATCTCGAATAGGCCGTGTTCACCCATACAAACCAATTACACATAACCACAATCAGAATATAAATATACAGCGGAAGACTTTAAATAGAATGAACCGAGTATCTATTGATAATTTAAATAAATATCCCATTATTCAAATTCAATCATAAAATAATAATCTTTTACATCTCTTAATAACAAACAAAAATAAGCGAAACAAATAAATAAAATCCATCACGGTACCGCGAAAAGGGCACTCGCATGAAGCGTCATGCTCGTCTGTCTCTGTTCGTGCGTCCAGCGTCGCGGCACCACCATTCGCCGGGCGTTTACGTAATCATCCGCGGTATAACCTGCATCCGGATCTAAAACAATGTATATACAAAGGGTGAGCACACAACCACGGCTCGGTAAGGCAATCGAGCGGTTTCACAAGATTATGCATGAGTAACAATCATTTTATCTTTGTGGTCCGGTTTTAAGTTTGCAATGTGCTATAGAAAGGTTTGGTGGCCCCCGCACCTCTATACACGAGGTGTGTGGCGTCGCCACGGTAATCACACAACCACCAACCCACATACACCCATCATGGAATAGAGATAGAGCTAAGGTATACCCGCACCTCCCCGATACTCTACCCATACCGGTACCTAAGCCCCTGCGGCCGGGGCTGCAAGGCCCGGGCTCGCAACTAACCAATCCTATATGTCAACAATGTATGCTCTATCCCGGCCGGCCGTCTACGGCATAGAGATAGAGCTAGGCGTGCGGGCCGGGTCGGAGACCTCCTAAACCTCACCTCCCCACGATACCCTATCCGCAACTAACCCACTAGGATAGAAACAATGCGCGGGTAGACCCTATCCCAACACGACACCCTACGGCATAGAGATAGAGCTAAAGCATCGTGGACAAGGCGGCGTCGACTCGGAATCCTCGGTACCACCCAACGATGGTCGGGACAACATCAATATCGGAGACCAACGTACCACGATCTTCCCACGATACCCCATCCGTACCAAGCATGTTAAGATAGAATACTACAAAAGGTGCCCGGTGTGAAGAGCGATCCGGGCCCATGCCCCCTCCACACACCAGCGAAAACAATCACATGCCTAACAATCACATCCTATGAATGCATGAACAATAATAATAGCGAAAGTAAAGGATGGCATGTGAATATGCACAAACATCACATCATAGATATTCAATGATTAACAGCGATTTCTTGTCCATTAATTATTAGGTTTAGGTCGATTCCCTTACACGGCCTTCGTTCGATAACTTGCTCCGCGTCGCAAGATCCAAGCGATAAGTCACGGCGTCCTACATAATATTAGGGTTTCATTAGAATATATTATTTAGGGTTTCATGTTGGTCGGAAACCAACATGGATCGCAAAATACCCTCCCGGGCCGGCCGGTGGCATGTACCGGTCGCGGCTCCGTGGGAAAGACGGCGACCGGTATGGTCGGCCGGTCCCCCCCGGACAACCTCCCGAGAGGTAGCGGTCGCAACATACCGGTCGCGCTATGTGCGGCCGGTATAGTCGGCCGGTATGTCTCCGGAAGACCATACATGGGTTCTTCGATTGCCGTCGATCATCCTCCATGGATTTTTCGGGGTTTCTCCTATCCATGCTAAGTCTAGGCTTTGAGTTAGAGCTATCCCCAACTCATTCAAGTCTCGTTTCGATGAATATCATCTCGAAACTTCGAATCTAGGGTTTGGCGGCAACTTAGGGTTTATTGGCCAATTTAGGGTTTTAGATCAATACCTACTTTGCATGGTATTGATCCACCCACCCACAACTATCATAGGGTAAGAAGAGGATTCAAACACTTACCGTTGACGGGCGTAGCGAGGCTTCGTCAAGCGGTAATGGCGGCACCTCCTTCTTCTTCCTAGCTCCTTCTCCTTTCCAAGCTCTTTCTCTTCTCTAGGGTTTGTGAGAGACAATGGAAAGGATTTGAGGGGTTTAAGGGTGTATTTATAGGCTAGAAATAGGGTTTAGTAACCCTACTAGGATTAGGAAACTTCTAGGATTCGAAATCGGGAAAGCGGGACCCGCGAGACCAATTTCCAAATTCCCGCTCATGGCCGTGCGAGGCCATACCCGGTCGACCGGTACCATCATCCGGTACCATCGACCGGTATACCTTAAATCAGGTATAATTGGTCGACTTCGGTCCGATTTCGTACAGTTTGTTATCCGCTTGCCCGTCGGCTCGGTGATGATCGGAAGACTGTCCGCGACACAAAACCAAGGTTTAGACCGGGTTTTTCGAGTCTCGGGTCTTACAACTCCACCACCCTTAAAAGAAATTTCGTCCCGAAATTTGCATGTAGGTACTACAACTCCCCCCCCCTTAAAAGAAATTTCGGCCTCGAAATTTGAACGTACCTTGATCGTCAAAAACGGAGGATCAGCGCTCAAGATATGCGATGGATCTCGACATACTTCTTCGGTAATGATACATGGAACACATTATGGGCGCTGGACATGGATGGTGGTAGAGCCAATTGGTATGCTACATTACCCCGTCGATTCAATATCTCATATGGTCCCACATACACGGGGCATAGCTTCCCCTTCTTACCAAACCGTTTCGGACCTCGCCCCGGTGACACCTTCAAGAACACTTTGTCACCCCTTGCAAACTCCGGATCTCGGCGTCGATTATCGCATAGTGCTTGGCCGAACTTGGGCTGTCTTTACTCTCTCTTTGATCGATCAATCGCTTTCGGCAAGTTTCTTCAACAAACTCCGGTCCTACAATTCTTCTTTCCCCCACTTCATTCCATAACGAGAGGTGTCACGACATTTTCTCCCATAGAGGCTTCATATGGGGCCATCCGGATTGTAGCCGATAACTATTGTTGTAAGCAAACTCGATAAGTGATAGCTTCTCATCCCAAGCTCCTTTGAAATCTAATGCACAAGCTCGAAGCATATCTTCCAAAATTTGAATGGTTCGCTCGCCTGCCCGTCCGTGCCGAGGATGGAAAGCCGTCTTGAACTTCAACTTTGTTCCCATAGCTTTTCGTAATCCTTCCCGAAATTTCGATGTAAAAGCGGGGATCTCTGTCGGATACTATACTCTTCGGAACGCCATGAAGTCGACTATATTATCAACATATAACTTGGCCAGCTTCTCCATGGTATCTTGAGGTCCGACCGCAATAAATCGAGCTGTCTTGGTGAGCCGATCTACTATAACCCAAAGCGCATCCGCCGACCTTGGTGTCAAAGGTAAGCCCGTGGCGAAATCCATAGTGATACAATCCCACTTCCATGCGGGGTTACGGTAACGGCTGTAGTAAACCTGCGGGTCTTTGTCTCTCCGCTTTAACTTGTTGACAATTCGGACATTGAAACACGAAGCGAGCTATATCATCTTTCATACCCCTCCACCAATAGAGTCTTCTTAGATCATGGTACATCTTGGTACTTCTCGGATGTACCGAATATGGAGTGTAATGAGCTTCGAGTCCTAACTTCGGCCTCCGATATCGCGGTCTTCGCTCTCGGGTATACATACCCGTCCGCGATACTTGAGTACTTTGTCCGATTCCAAGGTAAAGTCGAGGATTACACGTACCCTTCTCTAAGTCTTCTGCCTTCGGTCCCGAGATATGGATCTGTCAGGATTGCTACCTTGACTTCATCAATTAGGCTCGGTGAGATCTTCAATGCGGCCGAACATCATAGTGAACTTATGAATCAAGCCTTGCTCAACCGGATCTTCTGCGGTTTCGATAATATGGTCTTCATCAATTTCCATCGAACTTCGAGGCTGCGGCGCGCAATCGCGGCATTTGTACTCGGTCTCGCCTCGGGTTTCGATGCCCACTTTCTGCCTAAGGCGTCGGCCACCACATTTGCCTTTACCGGATGGTGCTTGGATGTCGCCAATCGTAATCTTTTAACAATTCCAGCCACCTTCTCCGTCTCATATTCGGATCCTTACGGTGAAGAGATACGTTAAGCTCTTGTGATCGACTTGATCCGAAACTTCTCACCGTACAAATAGTGTCTCCAAGTCTTGATTGCATGAATAACCGCTGCTAGCTCCAAGTCATGCGTGGGATAGTTTTTCTCATGCTCTTTTAAGCGTCTTGATGCGTAGCGATCACATTCTCCTTGCATCGAACACACCCAATACCCAACCACGAAGCATCCGTATATAGAGTAAGCGGTGCGGCTTGGTTCGGGGATGGTTAGGATAGGTGCGAGACAAGTCTTGACTTCAAAGTGCTGGAAGCACTTCTCACACTCATCCGTCCATATAAATTTCTCTCCCTTCTTGGTCAATGGTGGTGAGTGGAACCGCGATCCCGGAGTAATCTTCCACGAATCTTCTATAATAACCAGCCAGCCCAAGGAAACTACGAATCTACGCAGCAGATTTTGGTGCTTCCCATCCTACTATAGCGGCTATCTTGCTTGGATCAACCTTGATACCGTCTCCGGACACAACATGGCCCAAGAAAGCCACTTCCTTCAGCCAAAACTTCGCACTTCTTGAATTTTGCATAAAGTCTCACATCCCTCGGCCCGTTGTAGGGCTGCTCTCAAATCTCACTTGTATGAGTCTCCATGTCCTTAGAGTAAATTAATATGTCGTCGATGAATACGATGACCGAAGTGTCCAACATGTCATGGAACACTCGGTTCATCGGTTCCATAAGCGACGGCCGGGAGCGTTGGTCAACCCGAAAGACATAACCGGGAAACTCATAATGTCCATACCTCATCTACGAAGCGGTCTTGAATATCTCCGGCCTTGATCTTTAATTGGTGATACCCGATCGGAGATCGATCTTTGAGAAAACCTTTGCACCCTGCGGCTGATCGAGCGGATCATCGATCCTAGGCAAAGGATACCGATTCTTGATCGTCAACTTGTTCGGCTCCACGATAGTCAATACATAGCCGTACACTTCCATCTTTCTTCTTGACGAACAACACCGGTGCTCCCCAAGGCGAAATACTAGGTCGTATGAAGCCCTTATCCAGCAATTCTTGTAATTGGGTCTTCAACTCCTTTAACTTTCGGTTGGGGCCATCTCGTATGGCGCTTTAGACACCGGAGCCGAACACGGTATAAGGTCTATCACAAATTCCGCAGCCACATGCGGTGGTAAGCTTTGGAAGATCCTCTGGAAATACATCCGGAAACTCCCGAACCACCTCTATATCCTCCATCTTGAGTGACTCTGCTTGTGAGGTCGACTACGAATCCGAGATAACCTACTCCCCCTTTCTCCAAGCATCTCTTAGTCTTTAGGGCGGAGAGGATCAACTTTTGCTTCCTAGATAGCTTAATTCCAGCGAAACTATATTCCTTTCCCTCTCTGTCGGTAAGCATAAGCTTCCTTTCACCACATAAAGGGACGGCCGAATGATGGCCTAGCCAATCCATTCCTAAAATGACATCAAAATCTGCCATCTCAAGTATTACTAGGCTTGCTTCTAGGTCTCGGCCCTCGATACTTACGATTACATGGTCCATAATACTTGGTCAAAGCCACTTCGACTCCTAGTGGAGAGCGAACTATCAAGCTTAGGTTCAATTGCTTGATTGGTAACTCCATTCGCTTCCCAAAAGAAAGCGAAACAAAGGAGTGCGTGGCCCCGAGTCAAATAATACTACGGCGGGTAAACCGGCTACATTTACAATTCCTCGGAATATATTGCCCCTTAGTTCTATATGCTCATGCAGGCGAAAGGATAAACCAAATAGTAAGGGATAAAGTCGTACCGGATTACCACATCGGGTGATGCGGCTGCCTCTTCGATGGTGGCCGCATAAACTACGGCTTCTTTGGGGGAGCTTGCTTCCTAGGTAGCGTGCAGTTCCTTGCAACATGTCCCGATTCGTGGCGGTTATAACACTTAATATTCGGGTTGGGCCTGGTTAATTGTGGCACGCAGGTGGTGCCGGGTTGTTTCTCGCCGTGCTTGTAGCGATCGCCCCCTGTATGGGCGGAATGGTCTAGTATTCGCCACTCGAGTTCTCTCCGGCAGGTCTCTTCACTCCCTTGTTTTGAGCGAAGAAGCCGTCCCTCGGCCGGACTCTATCACCCTCGCGACCCGCGCCGCCTCGTTGTAGGTCTTCTTATCCGGACCCAACGGATGCTCTCTAATGCTTCCACGTAGTCCCATGGTGAACCTACGTATCTTTGTCTCCTCTTCCCGCATCTTGGCCGGTGCGAAGAAGAATAGCTCTTCGTACCTACTGTTGATAAGCATCTACGGTCGGCCCGACCCCGCTGTAGGCTGAGAAACTCTCTCTCCATTGAATCCCTAAAGCTCTTTGGGAAGTATTTGTCGAAGAAAGCCGCTTTAAACACTTCCCGGTCCAACTAGTGCATCTCGGTTCTCCGGATATGCCCGTGTGGAATTCCACCAAGCATTCGCGTCCCTCCCTCGGCATGTGAGTGGCAAATAGGACTTTCTCCTCCTCGGTACCGTCATCAATCGGAAGTTCTTTTCCATTTCGAAACCCGCCGTGATGGCCACAATGGTTTCCCCGTGCCCGGTGAATGATGACGGTTTCAACTTCAAGAACATGTCCCCCGACCCGCTAAGATCGTCTTGGCCACAGGGTATGCGCTCCGTACCATGGTGGTGGATACGGATATGCCCCCTGGATCGGCAGAAGGCGACGGGAAGCGATGTGGTGGTGGTACACTTCGTGCTTGGGCCCTTGGCCTTGGGCTACTCTGCACCCGTTGTGAAGACATTTTCTCTCCGGACCCGGCGCGTATTACCGGCGGGGACGAGCCTGCCGACCCGAGCATCGTTAGTACCTCACTCGAAATTCCTTACGTTGAGCTTGCATCCCGATAGACCAAGTTTGTAACTATGGTCTCGGAATCCCTGTGAGGTGGTCCCGGTAATGCGGTCCGGTACTCCGGGACCTGTTCCTCATCCTCTTCGGGGCTGGTTTCTCTAACCTTGGTCTTGCTCGGCTTGCTCTTCCTCTAGGCGCTTCCTAGCATGATGATGCTTTCTACCCCTTCGGCCGTTTCCACCTGCCATCTCGGACTATTTATTTGGATCCGAGAAGAAGACATAACACGTGAGAATCATCAATAATAGTAGTGTTAGTCTTGAATAATGCGGGGGAATAGTCGAAGTAACATTTCAATTTGCACAATTTTATAATTTTTTTTTTAAATTTTTTCTGGCTCTTTTGGGGCGTACCCGGTCGCAACATACCGGTCGCTCACACGTAGAAATATGCTTTGCGGCCGGTATAGTCGACCGGTCAAAATTAAAATTCTGGCCGAGACATACCGGTCGCGTGTCTTTGAGATACCGGTCGCCACTCACGTAGGCGGTGTTGCGACCCGGTATAGTCGACCGGTCGAGAAAAATTTTCTGGCGAGACATAGCGGTCGCGCACACGGGTTGATACCGGTCGACCCGGTATAGGCATAACCGTCGGCCGGTATGCCCGAATTGCCTTTAAAATCGCGAAAAGTGAGAAATTTTCTCACTTTTCTTTCTTCCTCCTCTCCGGTGGCGATTCTTCTCTGCCCCGGCCGAGTTGCTACTGAGTCCGACCCGGTACTCTTAGAAGCCGATTTCTTCCATTAAAAGGCTAGAACATCATCTCGGGTATGTCTCCTCCCTCTCTCTCAAGTTTTTAGATAATTCCCATATCGTCTATATGTAAAATTTTAGGTTTTTTCTTTGTTCGAGATGTTTTAACCGTAGGAACTCTTTTCCTTCGGCTTAGAAAGGGTTTAGGGACCCCCAAGAGCAAAAGCCCTCAACTAATTTGGGGTTCCACCGCAAGGTTTTGATAAAAATCGAATTTTTACTCTTTTTTGACCTAGGTTTTTCAAAAATTTCGAAATTTTTCTAATTTTTTTTTTTTTAATTCTTGAAATTTCTTGAAATTGCTTGTTATAATTGCTTGTGATTGGCTTATGGAAGAGTGTGGGGGTTACGTAAGTCCTCCTCCCCATGTTTTTTGGGTGAGTTCGAGGCTTTTTCCCAATTTATAGCCGTTATCTTGCCGAAATTTCAAAAATTTCTAACTCTTATCTTGTTTTTCTTTTGTTTTGCGGATTCTAAATGGCTCCTAGAGCGCAACCTCGGGAAGCGATCACATGGTTCTAGTTCTCGGGTTCCCTCTCCACCTATCCCTCGGCTAGATGAGCTCCCGGTTTCGCTCTTTGGAAGCTCGGGCTCGGTTTCCCACAGGTTTGATGACAAAGGGTATTATATCCGGGCGTGGGGTCAATGTGGGACGGTTGCACCGGTTCAATGTAGAGACGGCTTTTTGGCGCTCTAGGTTGGCTGCCGGTTATTTCCTACCCCGAGACCACACGCCCTAACCTGGTTAAGCACTTTTATGCGAATCTGGAACTTCGAAGGGGATGTCGAAGACCCGAACCCGGTGTAGGGATCTGCGCATCACCGGTTACGTCCGGGGTGTACATATTTCCTTCAACACCCACCGGTTAGCCGATCCGCTCGGGGTTCCCAATGATGGAGATTTGGTATCTTTGCGCCCCCAAGGCGAAGGTTATTTGGCCGGAAGATTTGCGCCGAGAGATAGCGCATCGGATACTCAATCCACGGGGCTCCTATGAAGGCGGCTAGCTTGAGACCTATACCTCGGGTCTCTGACCGCATTATCCGGCCGCGATATAGTGCCCGCGGGCGGTCACTACAACGAGTTGTCCTAGCTCACCCGATGCGTCACCTATTGCGTCCACACCGGAGAGCGGATCTCACTTCCATACCTCATCATCCGGACTATTCATCGGCGGCCGTGGCCCGTCGGGCCGGCAACCTTCCCCCTATGGCCGTCTCGTCACTTTCCTTCTTCGCCGTGCGGGCGTGAGTTTGAAGGAGAGACGGCCGTTGAGGACTCCATGACCGACATCGGCCGGGATCCGATAAGCGGGATGCGGATGGTTGATCTGCCCGTTAGTGATGGCGAGTTGGAGGCTCGCCCTCGTCCACTTGGGAGAGTAGCGGCGGCGGCCGGCGGCGGCCGCGCGGCAATCGCGGCCTATCGCGGCGAGAGATGGGGGATGATGATGATGGCGATGTAGTTGGGGAGGCACCGGTGCCTGCCCCCGCGGCCTCCACCTATACCACCACCATCCGTTCCCCACGGCTGGACCATCTCGACCCCCTCCCGGCTCGGTGTTGAGTATGTTTGCCGAGATCGGGGACACCCGGGAAAGGAGGTCATCCACGGAGTCTCGGCGGGCGATGGGTCGGGGAGTTGGGGCGCTGGCTCGTGGTCTCTGGTGACTCGGGACCAGGTGCGCTGGCTTAGGGTCGCCTCCGGCGGGACTTCGACATAGCGGACCCCATTCCTCCCGGGCCTCCTACCCCATGATTTTTCATTTACTTTTCTTTTCATATGGCCGGTTTATATAACGGGGTAACTTTCCGGTTTGTGGGCTGTACCCCAGCAGCATTATTACATTTGATACACTTTTTTTTTCTATTTAATGAAAGTTCATGGTTTTTCCTAACTAGTGTATGTGCACATATTAGGTTTCATATTTAAAATAGTACATTATTCTCTTTCTTAGTCCGTCTCAGGTATCAAACAATGCTTAGAGTGTGTTTGTATTAAGATTTTTAAACTTCCTAACTCAGTTCATCGACCCCATTATGTGTAGCATGGTTTGTTGGAGCGAGCCCGAGAGCTCGATACCAAGTTGTCACACCCCAAATTCGATCCAACGGGAATGGTGTGAGTGAACCGTCATTGAACCAGCGGTTCACACGGGATCTCGAATAGGCCGTGTCCACCCCTACAAACCAATTACACATAACCACAATCGGGAATATAAATATACGGACGGAAGACTTTAAATAGAATGAGCCAGGTATCTATTGATAATTTAAATAAATATCCCATTATTCAAATTCAATCATAAAATAATAATCTTTTACATCTCTTAATAACAAACAAAAATAAGCTGAAACAAATAAATAAAATCCATCACGGTACCGCGAAAGGGCACTTCGCATGAAGCGTCATGCTCGTCTGTCTGCTCGTGCGTCCAACGTCGCGGCACCACCATACGCCGGGCGTTTACGTAATCATCCACGGTATAACCTTGCATCCGGATCTAAAACAATGTATATACAAAGGGTGAGCACACAACACGTCTCGGTAAGGCAATCGGGCGAGTTTCACAAGATTATGCATGAGTAACAATCATTTTATCTTTGTGGTCTGGTTTTTAAGTTTGCAATGTGCTATAGAAAGGTTTGGTGGCCCCCGCACCTCTATACACGAGTGTGTGGCGTCGCCGCGGTAATCACACAACCACCAACCCACATACACCCATCATGGAATAGAGATAGAGCTAAGGTATACCCGCACCTCCACGATACTCTACCCATACCGGTACCTAAGCCCCTGCGGCCGGGGCTGCATAAGCCCGGGCTCGCAACTAACCAATCCTATATGTCAACAATGTATGCTCTATCCCGGCCACGGCCGTCTACGGCATAGAGATAGAGCTAGGCGTGCGGGGCCGGGTCGGAGACCTCCTAAACCTCACCTCCCCACGATACCCTATCCGCAACTAACCCACTAGGATAGAAACAATGCGCGGGTAGACCCTATCCCAACACGACACCCTACGGCATAGAGATAGAGCTAAAGCATCGTGGACAAGGCAGCGTCGACTCGGAATCCTCGGTACCACCCAGCGATGGTCGGGACAACATCAATATCGGAGACCAACGTACCACGATCTTCCCACGATACCCTATCCGTACCAAGCATGTTAAGATAGAATACTACAAAAGGTGCCGGTGTGAAGAGCGATCCAGGCCCATGCCCCACTCCACACACCAGCGAAAACAATCACATGCCTAACAATCACATCCTATGAATGCATGAACAATAATAATAGCGAAAGTAAAGGATGGCATGTGAATATGCACAAACATCACATCATAGATATTCAATGATTAACAACGATTTCTTGTCCATTAATTATTAGGTTTAGGTCGGATTCCCTTACGGCGGCTCGTTCGATAACTTGCTCCACGTCGCAAGATCCAAGCGATAAGTCGCGGCGTCCTACATAATATTAGGGTTTCATTAGAATATATTATTTAGGGTTTCATGTTGGTCGAAACCCAACATGGATCACAAAATACCCTCACGAGGCTGACCGGTGGCATGTACCGGTCGCGGCTCTGTGGGAAAGGCCGGCGACCGGTATGGTCAGCCGGTCCCCCACAAACAACCTCCCGAGAGGTAGCGGTCGCAACATACCGGTCGCACTATGTGCAACCCGGTATAGTCGGCCCGGTATGTCTCCGGAAGACCATACATGGGTTCTTCGACTGCCGTCGATCATCCTCCATGGATTTTCAGGGTTTCTCCTATCCATGCTAAGTCTAGGCTTTGAGTTAGAGCTATCCCCAACTCATTCAAGTCTCGTTTCGATGAATATCATCTCGAAACTCGACTCTAGGGTTTGACGGCAACTTAGGGTTTATTGGCCAATTTAGGGTTTTAGATCAATACCTACTTTTGCATGGTATTGATCCACCCACACAACTATCATAGGGTAAGAAGAGGGATTCAAACACTTACCGTTGACAGGCGTAGCGAGAGCTTCGTCAAACGGTAATGGCGGCACCTCCTTCTTCTTCCTAGCTCCTTCTCCTTTCCAAGCTCTTTCTCTTCTCTAGGGTTTGGGAGAGACAATGGAAAGGATTTGAGGGGTTTAAGGGTGTATTTATAGGCTAGAAATAGGGTTTAGTAACCCTACTAGGATTAGGAAACTTCTAGGATTCGAAATCAGGAAAGCGGGACCCGCAGAGACCAATTTCTAAATTCCCGCACATAGGCTGTGCGGGGCCATACCCGGTCGACCGGTACCATCATCCGGTACCATCGACCGGTATACCTAAAATCAGGTATATTGGTCGACTTCGGTCCGATTTCGTACCTGTTTGTTATCAGCTTGCCCCGTCTGGCTCGGTGATGATCGGAAGACCTGTCACGACACAAAACCAAGGTTTAGACCGGGTTTTCAGAGTGCGGGTCTTACACTTTCACTCTCTAGTCTCTCTCTTTCTCTCTACTTCTCTCTCTCTCTCTCTCTCTCTCTCTCTCTCTCTCTCTTTCTCTATCCTTCTACTTCTCTCTCTCCCTCTCTCTTTCAACTTCTCTCTTTTTTCAGCTTTTCTCTCTCTTTCTCTCTATTTCTCTCTATCTAATTTTCATTCTCTGTTACAACTTTTCTCTCTTTCTACTATTCTCCCTCTTTTTACATCCCTCTCTCTCTCAACCACTATCTCTCTCTCTTCTTCTCTCACTTTCTCCCTCTCACAGGCTTTCTCTCTCTCGTGCTCTCTCTTTCTTTCTACTTCTCTCTCTCTCTACTTTTCGCTCTCTCTTTCTCTTTCTACCTCTATTTCTTTCTCCCTATCTCTCCCTCTCTCTCTCTCCCTCTAACTCTCTTTATCTCCCTTACTCTCTCTCTCTCTCTCTCTCTCGGTTTCTACTTGTCTCTCTCTCTCTCCCAGTCCCTCTCTCTCTCTCTCTTTCTACTTTTTTCTTTCTACTTCTCCTTCTCCCTCTCACCCTCTCACTTTTTCATTATACTTCTCTCTTACCTTCCCTCCCTCTCTACTTCTCTCTCTCTTTCAATCTCTTTCGCTCTTTCTCTCTTTCTTTCTCTCTCACTCTCATTTTACTTCTCTCTTTCTACGTATCTCTCTCTCTCTCTCTCTCTCTCTCTCTCTCTCTCTCTCAGTCATTCTCTCTCACTCTCGTTTTACTTCTCTCGATATCTCTCTCGCTCTTTCTCTCTCTCTTGCACTTTCTCTCTCTCTCTCTCTCTCTTTTTCGCACTCTGTCCCTCTCTCCCTCTCTTTCTACTTCTCTCTCGTTCTCTTATTTTTCTTTCTCTCCCTCTCACTCTCTATTTATTCTCTCCCTCTCTCACTCTCTCTCTCTCTCTCTCTCTTTCTACTTCTGTCTCCTACTTTCTACTATTCACCATCAACTTCTATCTCTCTATCTTTCTCTTTTTTTCTCTCCACTTCTCCCTCTCTCTCTCTCTCTACTTCTCTCTCAGTCTTTCACTCTCTCTCACTCTCTCTCTCCCCCTCTTTCTACATCTCTCTCCCAATCTCTCTTCACTTTTCTCTCCCTTTCTGCTTTGCTATCTCACTCCTCTATCTCTCTCTCTCTCTCTCTATACTTTTCTCTGTACTTTCCTCTCTCTTTCTCTCCCCCTCTACTTCCCTTTCTCACTCTCCCTCTCTCTTTCTACCCCTCTTTGTATCTCTCTCTCTCTTTTTACTTCTCTTTCTTTCTCTCTCTCTCCCTCTCTCTGTCTCACTCTTTCTTTCAACTTCTCCCACTACTTCTCTATCTCTCTTTCTATATTTACCTCTCTCTCTCTCCCTCTCCCACTCCCTTTTTCTCTCTCTCTCTCTTTCTACTTCTCCCTTTCTACTTCTCCTTCTCCCTCCCTGCCTCTTTCTCCCTCTTTTTACTTCTCTCTCTACTCCTCTCTTTCTTTCTCTTTCTTCCTTTCCCTTCCTCTCTCTCTCTTTCTTTGTATTCTCTCTCTCACTCTTTTTACCACTTTTTCTCTCTCTCTCTCTCTCTCTCTCTCTCTCTCTTTCTCTCTTTCTCTTTCTTTTCACTTCTCCCTCTCCCTCTCTCTCTAACTCTCTCTTTCTTTGTACTTCTCTCTCTCTCTCACCCTTTTTACCACTTTCTCTTTCTCTCTCTCTCTCTCTCTCTCTCTCTTTCTCTCTTTCTTTTTCTTTTCACTTCTCCCTCTCCCTCTCTCTCTAACTCTCTCTACTACTTCTATCACTCTCCTACTCTCTCTCTCCCTCTCTCTTTCGATGTCCCTCTCTCTCTTTCTACTTCTCTCTTTCTTTTTCTCTATTTCTCTCTCTCTTTAGTCTTCTCTCTCCGTGTTACGACTTCTCTTTCTCTCTTTCTACTTTTCTCCCTCTTTTTACTTCTCTCTCTCCCTTTCTCTCTCTCACATACATACTTTCTCTCCCTCTTTCTCCTTCTACTTTTCTATCTCTCTTTACTTTTTTCTCTCTCTATTTCTTCCTACCTCTCTTTTTCTCCCTATCTCTCCCTCTCCCTCTCTCTCTCTCTCTCTCTCTCCTTTCTCTTTCTCCCTCTCCCGCAGACTTTCTCTCTCTCTTCCTATTTTTACTTTTCTCACTCTCTCCCCTCTCACTTTCTCTTTCTACTTTTCACTTTAAACTTTTCTTTTTCTTTCTCTCTCTCTCCCCCCTCTCTCTCTTTCTTTCTACATCTCTCCTTACTTTTCTCTCTCTACGTCTCCCTCTCTCTACTTCTCTCTCTCTCTCTCTCTCTCTCTCTCTCTCTCTCTCTTTCTCTCTCCCTTTATCTTTTTGCTTCTTTATTTCTACTTCTCTCTCGTTCTCTTTTTACATCTCTCTCTACTCCTCTCTTTCATTCTCTTTCTTCCCTCCCTCCTTCTCTCTCTCTCTCTCTCTCTCTCTCTCACTCTCAATCTCTCTCTCTCTCATTCTCCTTCTCTCTCTTTCTTTCTCTGTCTACTTTTCTCTCTCCCTCTCTCTTTCTCTCTTTCTCTTTCTTTTTAATTCTCCCTTGCCCTCTCTCTCTAACTCTCTCTACTACTTCTCTCTCTCCCTCTCCCTTTTGACTTCCCTCTCTCTTTCTACTTCTCTCTTTCCTTTTCTCTATTTCTCTCTCTCTTTAGTTTTCTTTCTCCGTGTTACGACTTCTCTTTCTTTCTTTCTACTTTTCTCCCTCTTTTTACTTCTCTCTCTCCCTCTCTCTCTCTCCTTCTCTCTCTTTCTCTCTCTCACATACTTTCTCTTTCTCTTTCTCTTTCTACTTTTCCCTCTCTCTTTACTTTTCTCTCTCTCTCTTTCTTTATTCCTCTCTCTTTCTCCCTATCTCTCCCTCTCTCTCTCTCTGTCTCTCCTCTCTCTTCCTCTTTCTACATTTCTCTCTCTCTCTCTCACTCTCACTTTCTCCTTCTACTTTTCCCTTTCAACTTTTCTTTCTCTTTCTCTCTCTCTCCCCTTCTCTCTCTTTCTTTCTACATCACTCCTTACTTCTCTCTCTCTCTACTTCTCCCTATCTCTCTACATCTCTCTCTTTCTCTTTCTCTCTCTCTTTATCTTCTTGCTTCTTTATTTCTACTTCTCTCTTGCTCTCTTTTTACTTCTCTCTCTACTCCTCTCTTTCTTTCTCTTTCTTCCCTCCCTCTATCTCTCTCTCTCTCACTCTCACTCTCTCTCTCTCTTTCTCCTTCTCTCTCTCTCTTTCTCTGTCAACTTTTCTCTCTCTCTCTCTCTTTCTCTTTCTCAATCTTTACTTCTCTCTCCCCCTCTCTCTCTAACTCTCTCTACTACTTCTCTCTCTCACTTACTCTCTCCCTCCCGCTCTCCTTCTATTTATCTCTCTTCCTACTTATCTCATTTTTTTCTCTATTTCACTCTCTTTTTACTTTTCTCTCTCCGTGTTACTACTTCTCTTTCCCTCTTTCTACTTTACTCCCTTTTTTTACTTCTCTCTCTTTCTCCCTCTCCCATAGATTTTTTCTCTCTCTTTTTCTTTCTTCTTTTCTCTCTCTTACTCTCTTTTTCTTTCAACCTCTCTTTCTCCCTATCTCCTTCTCTCTCTCTCTCTCTCTCTCCCTCTCACTTTCTCTTTCTATTTTTCCCTTTCTACTTCTCTTTCTCTCTCTCCATCTCTCTCTCTCTCCTTCTCTCTCTTTCTCTCTCTCCCTCTCTCTTTCTCTCTCTCTTTCCCTTTTTCCTTCTCTCTTTCTGCTTCTCTCCCTCTTTCTTTCTCTCTCTCTTTATCTTTTTACTTCTCTCTTTCTGCTTCTCTCTCTCACTTTTTTTCTTTTAACTTCTCTCTATGTTTCTCTCTCTCTTTTCTCTCTCTCTTTCTCTCTCTCTCTCTCTCTCTTTCTACTTCTCTCTCTCTCTCTTTTATATCACTCTCTCACTCCCTCTCTTTTAGATTCTACTACTCCCTCCTTCAAGTTCCCACTTTCTATCACTCTCTTTCTCTCTTTCTACATCTCTCTATCCCTCTCTATCTCTCACACTCTACTTCTCTCTCTCCCTCTCTACTTCTCTCTCTTTACATCTCTCTCCCTTTCTTTCACTCACTCTCTTTTTCTACTTCTCTCTCTACTTCTCTCTATCTACTTTTATCTCTCTACTTCTCCCTCTCTATTTCTCTATCAACTTCTCTCCCTCTATCTCTCTCATTCTCAACTTCTCACTCTCTTTCTACTTCTCCTTCTCTATCTCCCTCATCATTTTTCTCTCTCTCTACTTCTCTCTCTCTCAATTTCTCTCTCTCTTTCTCCCTTTCTCTCTCTCACTTTTTCTCTCTACTTCTCTCTCTCTTCTCTCTCTTCTTTCTCTGTCTCTCTCTTTTTCACTCTCCGTTTACTTTTCCCTCTGTAGTCTCTCTCTTTCTCTCTCTACTTTTCTCTCTCTCTCTTTCTCTATCTCTTTATCTCTCTCGCTCTCTCTTTCTCTATCTTTCTACCTCTCTCTCTCCCTCTCTCTTTCAACTTCTCTCTTTTTTCAGCTTCTCTATCTCTTTTTCTCTATTTTTCACTTTCTAATTTTCTCTCTCTGTTACAACTTTTCTCTCTCTTCCTTCTTTTCTCCCTCTTTTTACTTCCCTCTCTCTCTCCCCCACTATCTCTCTCTATTCTTCTCTCACTTTCTCCCTCTCACATGCTTTCTCTCTCTCATGCTTTCTCTTTCTTTTTACTTCTCTCTCTACCTTTTGCTCTCTCTTTAATTTTCCCTCTCGCTCTCTCTTTCTCTTTCTACCTCTCTTTCTTTCTCCCTCTCTCTCTATCCCTCTAACTCTCTTTATCTCCCTTATACTCTTTCTCTCTCTCTCTCTCTCTCTCTGTTTCTACTTGTCTCTCTCTCTCGCTACTTCTCTCTCTCTCTTTCTCTCTTTCTCCCTATTTTTCTATCTCTCTCTCTCCCACTCCCTCTCTCTCTCTCTTTCTACTTTTTTCTTTCTACTTCTCCTTCTCCCTCTCAACCTCTCACTTTTTCTTTCTACTTCTCTCTTACCTTCCCTCCCTCTCTACTTCTCTCTCTTTTATCTCTTTCGCTCTTTTTCTCTTTCTTTCTCTCTCTCTCATTTTACTTCTCTCTTTCTACGTATCTTTCTCTCTCTATATCTCTCTCAGTCTTTCTCTCTCACTCTCATTTTACTTCTCTCGATATCTCTCTCACTTATTCTCTCTCTCTCTCTCTCTTTCGCACTCTGTCCCTCTATCCATTTCTTTCTACTTCTCTATCGTTCTCTTATTTTTCTTTCTCTCCCTCTCACTCTCTCTCTTTTCTCTCTCCCTCTCTCTCTCTCTCTCTCTCTCTCTCTCTTTCTACTTCTCTCTCCCACTTTCTACTTTTCAGCATCAACTTCTATCTCTCTGTCTTTCTCTCTTTTCCCTCCACTTCCCCCTCTCCCTCTCTCTCTACTTCTCTCTCTGTCTTTCACTCTCTCTCCCACTCTCTCTCTCTCCCTCTTTCTACTTCTCTCTCCGAATCTCTCTTCACTTTTCTCTCCCTCTCTACTTCACAATCTCACTCCTCTATCTCTCTCTTTCTCTATACTTCTCTCTCTACTTTCCTCTCTCTTTCTCTCTCTCTCTGTACTTCCCTCTCTCTCTCTCCCTCTCTTTTTCTAACTCTCTTTGTCTCTCTATCTTTTTACTTCTCTTCCTTTCTCTCTCTCTCTCCCTCTCTCCTTCTCAATCTTTCTTTTAACTTCTTCCACTACTTCTCTATCTCACTTTCTCTATTTACCTCTGTCCCTCTCTCTCCCTCTCTCTTTGTCTTTCTCTTTTTACTTCGCCCTTCCTACTTCTCCTTCTCCCTCTCTCCCTCTCTCTTCCACTTTTTACTTCTCTCTCTTCTCCTCTCTTTCTTTCTCTTTCTTCCTCTCCCTTCCTCTCTCTCTCTTTCTTTGTACTTCTCTCTCTCTCCTTATATCTCCTTCTCTCTCCCTCTCTCTCTATTTTTCTCACTCTCACTCTTTCTCTCTTTCTCTCTTTCTCTTTCTTTTTACTTCTCCCTCTCCCTCTCTCTCTACTACTTATCTCTCTCTCTCACTCACTCTCTCTCTCTCTTTCGACTTCCCTCTCTATCTTTCTACTTCTCTCTTCCTTTTTCTCTATTTCTCACTCTTTTTACTTTTCTCTCTCCATGTTACGACTTCTTTTTCTCTCTTTCTACTTTTCTCCCTCTTTTTACTTCTCTCTCTCCTTCTCGCTCTTTCTCTCTCTCACATACTTTCTCTCTCTCTTTCTCTTTCTACTTTTCTCTCTCTCTTTACTTTTCTCCCACTCTCTTTTTCTTTCTACCTCTCTCTCTTTCTCCCTATCTCTCCCACCCTCTCTCCCCTCACTCTCTCTCTCCTCTCTCTTTCTCCCTCTCCCGCAGACTTTCTCTCTCTCTTCCTCTTTCAAATTTTCTCTCTCCCTCTCACTTTCTCTTTCTACTTTTCCCTTTCAACTTTTCTTTCTCTTTCTCTCTCTTTCCTTCTCTCTCTCTCTCTTTCTTTCTACATCTCTCCTTACTTCTCTCTCTCTCTCTACTTCCCCCTCTCTCTACTTCTCTCTCTCTCTTTATCTCTCTCTTTATCTCTTTGCTTCTCTATTTCTACTTTTCACTCGCTCTTTTTTTACTTCTCTCTCTACTCCTCTCTTTCTTTCTCTTTCTTCCCTCCCTCCCTCTCCCTCTCT
Source organism: Protea cynaroides (assembly GCA_028583415.1). Taxonomy (NCBI): domain Eukaryota; kingdom Viridiplantae; phylum Streptophyta; class Magnoliopsida; order Proteales; family Proteaceae; genus Protea; species Protea cynaroides. Next base: position 42,938,252 of record CM053270.1, on the reverse strand, counting down.
CTCTCTCTCTCACTCTCTCTATCTCTTTCTCCCTCTCTCTCTCTCTCTCTCTCTCTCTCTCTCTTTCTCCTTCTCTCTATCTCTCTTTTTCTATCAACTTTTCTCTCTCCCTTTCTCTTTTTCTCTTTCTTTATCTTTTTACTTCTCTCTTTCCCTCTCTCTAACTCTCTCTACTACTTCTCTCTCTCACTTACTCTCTCCCTCCCTCTCTCCTTCTACTTTTCTCTCTCTTTCAACTTCTCTCGTTCTTTTTCTCTATTTCTCACTCTTTTTACTATTTTCTCTCTGTGTTACTACTTCTCTTTCTCTCTTTCAACTTTTCTCCCTTTTTTTTACTTCTCTCTCTCTCTACTTCCCCCTCTCTCTCTACTTCCCTCTCTCTCACTCTCTTTCTCTCTCTTTATCTTTTTGCTTCTCTATTTCTACTTCTCACTCGGTCTCTTTTTACTTCTCTCTCTACTCCTCTCTTTCTTTCTCTTTCTTCCCTTCCTCCCACTCTCTCTCTCTCTATCCCTCTCTCTCACTCTCAGTCTCTCTCTCTTTCTCCTTCTCTCTCTCTCTTTGTCTATCTACTTTTCTCTCTCTCTCTCTCCCTCTCTCTCTCTCTCATTTTCTCTTTCTCTATCTTTTTACTTCTCTCTCTCCCTCTCTCTCTAACTCTCTCTGCTACTTTTCTCTCTTACTTACTCTCTTCCTCCCTCTCTCCTTCTACTTCTCTCTCCCTTTCTAGTTCTCCCTTTCTTTTTCTCTATTTCTCTCTCTTTTTACTATTCTCTCTCCGTGTTACTACTTTCTCCCTTTCAACTTTTCTCCCTCTTTTAACTTCTCTCTCTCTCCCTCTCTCTCTCCCCTTCTCTCTCTTTCTCCCTCTTCCACAGACTTTCTCTCACTCTTTCACTTTCTACTTTTCTCTCTCCTTCTCTTTTTCTTCCTACCTCTCTTTCTCCCTATCTCCCTCTCTCTCTCTCTCTCCATCTCACTTTCTCTTACTACTTTTCCCTTTCTACTTCTCTTTCTCTCTCTCCCCCTCTCTTTCTCTTTCTTTCTACTTTTTTCCTTACTTCTCTCTCTCTACTTCACCCTCTCTCTCTACTTCTCTCTCTCTCTCTCACTCTCTCTCTTTGTCTCTCTATTTATCTTTTTACTTCTCTCTTTCTCCTTCTCTCTCTCACTTTTTTCTTTTTATTTCTCTCTTTCTTTCTCTCTCTCTCTCTTTTCTCTCTCTATCCCTCTTTCGGTCTCTCTCACTCCCTCTATCTTTCTACCTCTCTCTCTCTCTCCCTCTATCTTTCTACCTCTCTCTCTCTATCACTCTCTTTCTACTTCTCTTTCTCTCTCTCTCTCTCCCTCTTTCGGTCTCTCTCTTTCATTCAACTTCTCCCTCTACTTCACAGTCTCTCTTTTCTATTTACCTCTCTCTCTTTCTACTTCTCTCACTCTACTTCTCTCTCTCTCTCTCTTTATTTCTTCTTCTCTCCCTATTCCTCCCTCTCTCTTTCTTTTTCTCACTCTCTCCCTCTCTTTCTACTTCTCTCTCATTCTCTTATTTTTCTTTCTCTCACTCTCTCTCTTTCTCTCTCTCTCTCTCTCTCTCTCTCTCTCTCCCTCTCCCTCTTTATACTTCTCTCTCACTTTCTACTTTTCTCCATCAACTTCTATCTCTCTCTGTCTTCCTCTCTTTCTCTCTCCACTTTCCCCCCTCCCTCTCTCTCTACTTCTATCTCTCTCTCTTTCACTCTCTCTCCCTCACTCTCTCTCTTTCAACTTCTCTCTCCCTCTTTCTACTTCCCTCTCCAAATCTCTCTTCACTTTTCTCTCCCTCTCCACTTTGCAATCTCACTCCTCTATCTCTCACTTTCTCTATACTTTTCTCTCTACTTTCCTCTCTCTCTCTCTCTCTACATCCCTCTCTCTCTCTCTCCCTCTCCCTTTCTAACTCTCTTTCTACTTATCCTTCTTTCCCTCTCTCTCCCTCTCTCCGTCTCACTCTTTCTTTCAACTTCTCCCACTACTTCTCTATCTCTCTTTCTCTATTTACCTCTCTCTCTCTCCCTCTCTCTTTTCTCTCTCTTTCTACTTCTCCCTTTCTGCTTCTCCTTCTCCCTCTCTCCCTCTCTATCCCTATTTTTACTTCGCTCTCTACTCCTCTCTTTCTTTCTCTTTCTTCCTCTCCCTTCCTCTCTCTCTCCCTTTCTTTGTACTTCTCTCTCTCTCTTTATATCTCTCTCCCTCTCTCTCTCTATTTTTCTCACTCTCTCTCTCTCTTTCTCTCTTTCTCTTTCTTTTTACTTCTCCCTCTCCCTCTCTCTCTACTACTTCTCTGTCTCTCTCACTCTCTCTCTCCCTCTCTCTTTCGACTACCACCTCTCTCTTTCTACTTCTATCTTTCTTTTTTTCTATTTCTCTCTCTTTTTACTTTCTCTCTCCGTGTTATGACTTCTCTTTCTGTCTTTCTACTTTTCTCCCTCATTTTACTTCTCTCTCTCCCTCTCTCTCTCTTCTTCTCTCTCTTTCTCTCTCTCTTTCTCTTTCTACTTTTCTCTCTCTCTCTTTTTCTTTCTACCTCTCTCTCTTTCTCCCTATCTCTCCCTCTCTCTCTCTCTCCTCTCTCTTTCCCCCTCTCCCCCAGACTTTTTCCCGCTCTTCCTCTTTCAACTTTTTTCTCTCTTTCTCCCTCTCAGATTCTCTTTCTACTTTTACCTTTCAACCTTACTTTCTCTTTCTCTCCCTCTCCCCTGCTCTCTTTCTTTCTTTGAACATCTCTCCTTACTTCTCCCTCTACTTCTCCCTCTCTCTCTACTTCTCTCTCTCTCTCTATTTCTCTCTCTCTTTATCTTTTTGCTTCTCTATTTCTACTTCTTACTCGCTCTCTTTTTGCATCTTTCTCCACTCCTCTCTTTCTTTCACTTTCTTCCCTCCCTCCCTCTCTCTTTCTCACTCTCACTCTGACTCTCTCTCTCTCTCTGTCTCTCTCTTTCTCCTACTCTCTCTCTCCCTTTCTCTATCTACTTTACTCTCTCTCTCTCTCTCTTTTTCACTTTCTCTATCTTTTTACTTCTCTCTCTCCCTCTCTCTCTATCTCTCTCTACTACTGCTTTCTCTCACTTACTCTCTCCCTCCCTCTCTCCTTCTACTTCTCTCTCCCTTTCTACTTCTCTCTTTCTTTTTCTATATTTCTCTCTTTTTACTATTTTCTCTCCGTGTTAGTACTTCTCTTTCTCTCTTTCAACTTTTCTCCCCCTTTTTACTTCTCTCTCTCTCCCTCTCTCTGTCCCCTTCTCTCTCTTTCTCCCTGTCCCATAGACTTTCTCTCTCTCATTCTCTTTTTACTTTTCTCTCTCTTTCCCTCTTTTTCTTCCTCCCTCTCTTTCTCCCTCTCTCCCTCTCTCTCTCTCTCTCTCTCTCTCCCTCTTAGTTTCTCTTACTACTTTTCCCTTTCTACTTCTCTTTCTCTCTCCCCCCTCTCCCTCTCTTTCTTTCTACTTCTCTCCTTACTTCTCTCTCTACTTCTCCCTCTCTCTCTCTCTTTCTCTCTCTATTTATCTTTTTACTTCTCTCTTCTCCTTCTCTCTCTCACTTTTTTCTTTTTACTTCTCTCTCTGTTTCTCTCTTTCTCTTTTTTTTTCTCTCTCTCTCTCTCTTTCTACTTCTCTCTCTCTCTCCCTCTCTCTTTCTCTCTCTTTCTCTCTCTCTATCTCTCTTTCTCTCTCTTTTTCTAAATCTCTTTCTTTCATTATCTATCTCTCTCTCCCTCTTTCTGTCTTTCTCTTTCATTTAACTTTTCCCTCTACTTCTCAGTCTCTCTTTTTTATTTACCATTCTCTCTTTCTCCCTCTCTTTCTACTTTTCTCACTCTACTTCTCTCTCTCTCTCGCTTTCTCTTTCTCTTTCTCTCTCTACTTCTCTCTCTCTTCTATCTCTCTCTCTCCCTCTCTCTTTCACTGTCTCTCTTTCTCTCGCTCTCCCTTTAATTTTCCCTATCTTTCTCTCTCAACTCTCTCTCTTTCTCTCTCTACTTTTCTCTCTCTCTCTCTCTCATTCTCTCTCCCTGTCTCACTCCCGCGCTCTGTTTCTCTATCTTTATACTTTTCTCTCTCCCTCCCTCTTTCAACTTCCCTCTTTCTTTTCAGCTTCTCTATCTCTTTTTCCCTATTTCTCTCTTTCTAATTTTCTCTCTCTCTTACAACTTTTCTCTCTCTTTCTACTTTTCTCCCTCCTTTTACTTCCCTCTCTCACTCTCCAACTATCTCCCTCTCTCTTCTTCTCTCACTTTCTCCCTCTCACACCCTTTCTCTCTCTCATTCTCTCTCTTTCACTTTCTTTCTACTGCTCCCTCTATGTTTTGCTCCCTCTTTAATTTTCCCTCTCGCTCTCGCTCTCTCTTTCTCTTTCTAGCTCTCTTTCTTTCTCCCTATCTCTCTCTCTCTCTCTCTCTCTCTCTTTCTACTTCTCTCTCTCCCTAATCCGTCTCTCTCTCTTTCTCTATTTCTACCTTTTTTTTTTCTCCTCCCCCCCCCTCCCTCTCTCTCTCCCTCTCTCCCCCCCCCCCCCCCCCCCCCCTTTTTTTTTCTCTCTTTCTTTCCCCCCCCTCTCTCTCTACTTCTCTCTCTCTATCTCTTTCTATCTCTTTCGCTCTTTCTCCCTATCTTTCTCTCGCACTCCCATTTATGTAAGACCCATGTCAATCTAACCCGGTCATACCACCTTGAACCAGGTTTACCCATCATGGTCGAGTCAAATGGACCAAGGGCATGAAGGAGATCGAGATCCCAGGTATCAAATTGACCCAAAAACACTTTATTTTAAGGGAGGGTCGCATACCCAGCTAAGCAGGGTTGGACCTCCCAAAACAGAAAGTCAGACCCTCGGTTTTGAAGGGAGGGTCGGACAGCTTAAGACCCTAGGGTCGACGGGATCATCGACCCTCCCATCGACCCTCGGTTTCCGCCGAATATAGAAATTAGGAAATTTCTATATTTTTTTTTTGGGGATTCTTTCCAAATCTCAATGGGACTTATTTAGGATGTTCCTAGTCTATTTAAAGGACGTCCCTAAGCCACTTTCACTCCTTTCACAACCCTAATCGAATTGAGAGAAAGAGAGGAGAAGGAAAAGAGGAAGAAGAAAGGGAAGGAAGAGAACTTAAGCCAAAGGAGAAGAGTTTCGGAGGAAAAGTTAACCTTCTCGGGTATGGATACTAATTCTATGAGTTTCCCGAGACCTTAGGGTAGTTATTGGTAAGAGAGTGATCTCGGAGAAACCCAAACCATCCATCCATGGTTAGGTTTTCATGGAAAACCCTAGGAGGATGCATGAAAACTATTTAGATGGATTATTCATGGTTTCTAGACCATGGAATGAATGTTTAATGGAATGTAGGAAGCAAGCCATAGGACCCCAAACACGAAGAATGGATTTAAAAGTGGGAATTGGACCGGAGTGCACCAGGGGGTCGCACCGGGTCGATGGCCATCCGACCCTAGGTGTTTCCGACCATCGACCCTCGGCATTCGGGAAGTCCGGGAAAGAGGGGAGGGTCGATAGACCCATCGACCCTAGCATCGACCCTCAGTTGACAGAATGGTTTTTAAATTCCGGATCAATTCTAATTAAATTCTATCGACTTTGTTAGGTCTTCTAGCAATATAATAACAGTATAAAGGTGATTTTAAAGCTTGGAAAATTATCTTTTAGCAAGCTAAGGTGAGGAACCTTAACCCCAAACTAAATTGGTTAATAATAAACTGTTTTCTATTTCTTGAGTCCTATGCCATGCTTGATTCTATGCGAATATGTTTGTAATGTGCATACGACATGCCATCCAATATTTCTATTACTTGTTCATGCATATTTACTTTTTGTTTATAACATGATGATGATGATGATGATTGGAATAGGCATGTGCTTGTATGTGTGTGGTTGATGTGCTTGATGCGGCGAGTATCGGGGAGGTGTGATGAGAACGTCAATAAGCGTTAACCTTTGGCGGGTCTCGGCACTTTAGCTCTATCTCTAACTCAAGTCTTGTGCATTGGCATCGTCGTATCGCCATTACTTTAGCGGAACTATTATGTCGTAGAGTATCGGGGAGGTGGTCTCGGTCCTTGTAGTCTCGACTCTACCGGGGGCCTTAGCTCTATCTCTATGGACATTCCGAGGGATCTTTGGGGTGAGGCCTTGGATACCCTTGTTTGGCATTAGGATTGGTTAGTTGCGAGCCCAGTTTGCAGCCCTCGCCAATAGGGGCTTATGTGTTGGTATGGCACTATATAGCAATAAACGTAACCTTTGTTATATATTGTTCGTGATTGGGTGCATGTGAGTTGACGATAAACGTGATCATCGGGTAAAGTCACACACTCGTGTATAGAGGCGGAGTCAATAAACGCGACCTTTGGCTACCTCAACCTTTCTATAGCATACTGCAAACTTATATACCAGACCAAAGATATAAATTGACTTTTTGCATGCATATGTAATGTTGCATTGTTTTGGCTACTCTTTGAGCCGTGTTGTGTGCTCACCCCTCAACGTCGAATATTTTTAGTTGATGATGCAGGTTACACAGTTGAAGATTATATGAGCCGCGTGCGCGTACGGGAATATAGCGGCAATGGGCCTGGGTGCTGAAGATGATACACACGACTCCTCTTGCGAGTGCAACTCGTGTGTATTTGATTAGATATTTTATAGGTTTCTATTATTGCGTTTAATAAAGACTTGTATTTGATATTTAAATATTTATGTCTCAGTTGGTAACAAAATAATTTTCTATTAAATTATTGATATCATCTTAGTTCTCAGTTCATTTATTTATAAGATTTCCGCTATTGTGTATTTACTCTGATTATGATTGTGGATGCGTGTAAGTTTGGATAACGTGGGGATAGCCTATTTGAGATCCTGGTTGAACCGTTGGTTTTTTTTAAGCGGTTCATCGCACCGTTCCGGGTAGTGCGGAAGTGGGGTGTGACAAACTTGGTATCGGGCGTCTCGGGCCTTGCCCGCCGAGCGACACACATTCAAGACCATTGTTTACTGAGATAGGATAAATTAAAAGCTTTAATACAAACACACTGTAAGCACAAGTGATGATTGAAACCAAATTAAAAAGAGAGTAATGCATCTATTAAAGGGAAAACAAGTTTACATAACAATGAGAGCGAAACAAAACATATATACATAATGAAAGCAGAGTACAGTCCACCACCCGGACATCGGCGGTCCATATACATGCGATCGTCATCGTCGGCCCGGATCCCCACGAGCTCTAGCGGCGGCGGCGGCGCCCGGCATCGGCCATCTCGACCGACCCGAGTGTGAGGGCGCACCATCGCGTTCCTCTCCTCATCGCTAACCTCGGCATCTCGCGGCCCCATCTTGCGAGATAGCCTCCCAATCTAGAGGCGACGAGAAGGTCTTCTCCTCGGATCTTCTCATCTACCGGATCCACCCCCGGACGGGTCGGTAGCGCTTGTAATCATGCGTCCATAGGGTAGATTACCCCTATGGCCGGACAATGTGGCACTAATCATCGGCGCGCATGATGATGTAAGGAAGACGAGACCGGTTGGCGACGAGTGCGAGATCTTTGTAGATCAAGAAGCTGGGTCAGGCTGAGACACCCTCTCATAGTGCCCACTCTGCGGGATCAGATTATGCTTTGGATAATCTTGCGGAAGACCCGTGGAGCTGGGCGCCAAGTAGCAAGCTCTCTTCCGCCATCTATCGGGACGGAGCAAGCGGTTTGTCGATCTGCGCCCTCATCTCCATCTCAACAAGCTGTGGCTCTCCCGGCGCCGCGGTACACCATAGGGCCATCATAGGGAATGCCCAGCAGATCGGCCGGTTGCCGATAATCAAAGGAGATGTGCACCCCCTTGGCGTAGCCGGTGATGCGCAACTCCGACCGTGTTCAACGTCATTGTAATTCCCCACCACCTGGAGATTACAATAGGGCGCGCAACCAAGTGCGGACATGTGCCGCGTCGTATGTGATGACGGGGAGCCACCCCATATCACCAAATGCTCCCTCTACATTGAACAAGGCTAGCTCGGCCAAGTTCACCATCGACCCCCTTCCACTTTCTTACGGGCATAGTCGGCATCTGTGCCTCGGCTTCGGTCGAGCGGAAGCGAAGTGGATCACGCAATCTTGGTACTTTGGTACGGGCCATAGTATCCGCAAAATAAGAAGGAGGAAAGAAACAAGGAGTTAGCAGGATAAAAATCCAAAATTTGATTTAATAACGACGTAAGTTGACCATAAAGTCCCATTTCTCGCCATACAAGTGGGCATAAGAACTTACGTAGGTTAAAACATATCCTACAACCCACATGCGGTAGGAAATTTTAGCGGCGATGTCCAATTTGAAGAAATTCAAGAAAAATCGAAAATGTCGACAAATTAGGGCAAAAGAGAAAATTTCAAGTTTCTCGATGACCAACCGATGAAACTCAGAAATTTTTGAGGGCTTTTCGTTCCTCGAGACACCAATAATAAAAGCCCCCAACAAAAATCGAATTTTTACGGTTGGAAAAAGTTTAATTTGAAAAATAGGAGTTAAACGGGCAAAAACCTAGAAAAAAAAACCTAAAAAACAGGTAAAAGCGGGAAGACATACCCGTAGGGATGGCGTGGGACGTCGAGACCCGGAGTTAAACCGACCAAAAACAGTAGAGTGGCGCTGTAGCAGCTCGGAGAGTAGAGGCGAGTCGAAACGGAGGAGGAATAGTGAGAAATGACCCAAAATCGGATCTTAAAAATCTGATTTTTGGTCGAGGGTCGGACAATTCGGCCGGCACCATCGACCCTCGGATCGACCCTCCAATCGACCCTCGGCTCTTGGGAATCGACGGAAAATCAAGGGTCGGGCGAGGGTCGGATACCCATCGACCCTCGCATCGACCCTCGGCCCGGGAAGAGCGGGCCATTCCCGAGGTCGGATACCAAGGGTCGGACATACCATCGACCCCACCATCGACCCTACATAGAAAAGACGGTATTTTTCACGGGGAATAAATTGAGGATTTTGAATTTTATATTGGTTAGCGTGCCTACATGAAGTATAAATGATTTCTCACTGATTTTGATGATTTTGAGGCACCACCCATCTCGAGAAGGAAATATGTACGGGCGTAGAGTGACCCGACGGACCCGAAGCACAGTCCCACCACCACCACCCGTGGAGGAGACTAGTCAAGAGAATAACTATGTACCGGGAAATCCCGAGCCGGTAAACCCTACAAACTTGCCACCTCCACCACCGAGCTAGCAACGGTGGTGATGAATCGGCCGCGGCGGCTGCCACGGATGCAACACGCACAAGCTCAAATGCGGGTTGCAATGGGAGTTATGTTTCAAGCCACTCGGGCTGCAACCATGCACCCCTGGGCAAGCTAGTGCGGCACCGGTGGGTAACCACCCAGCTCAACGGACACCTCAACAACCGGCTGCACCAATTCCGGTGTAGGTCCCGGAAAGCGGCCCGGGCTAACTATCGGTACCCACCCCATATGTTTGGGGCATATCAAAACCGGGATGGATCACTCTCGGCCGGTCGAGAGGTTTTTGAAGATGAAACCCGGAGAATTCAACGGCAAACCGTCGATCCATTATGGCCCGCCCCCTGGATAGACGAGATGGAAAGAAATTTTCCGATGATGACTATTACGAGAGAGGAGAAAGTATTGTGTGCCACCTTCATGCTCAAGGGCGGCGCACACCATTGGTGGAAATCCACGAAGACCTATCTATTGACTAAGCACGCCCTACGGGACTTGGGCTATATATAAAGAAGCTTTCTTCGAGAAATATTTTCCACGAAGCTTCAGGGGTTCGATGGAGAAGGAGTTCTCGAGTCTTTATCGGGGACGGATGTCGGTGGATGCGTACCAACGGCGTTATGAAGAGCTGTTTTTCTTCGCCCCGCCGGTATGCAAGAGGAAGAAACCAAAACCCGTAGGTTTGTCACGGGGCCGAGAGGAAGCATCGGGGAACATGTTACGGGATTAGAAAAGACAATATATAATGAAGCTGTCCAGATCGCTCGAGTGATTGAATCGAGCCAGAAGAGAGTTATTTCGCTCAAAACAAAGGCATCAAAAGGCCAGCTGGGGATTCGTATAACGGAGGCAATAACGGGACGTATAAGCCCTTCCGGTCCTCGAATTTTAATGCTGCAACCAAGACTACTTCCGCAGCTCAACCTCGGCCAAAGACAAATTACGAAGCCCCGAAGTGTTTCAAGCGCAACCAACCCGGACATATGGCAAGAGAGTGCCCAAAGCCCAAGAAGCAATTCCATCGGGGGACGGGTATATGCTGTTGCGTCCGAAGATGCGGCCGCATCTCCCGTTGTGGTCACGGGTATGGCCGAAACTTTTAAAGTTATAATTACATTGAATGAGCATGTAGACTAAGTAAAGATAAATCACGGGTATTGTACCTATAAATGGCGTACCCGCCCAGTACTCTTCGATTCGGAGCTACTCATTCATTTATATCCGTGTCATTTGGAAAGAAGATAAACTTACCCATCAAGACATTAGACTACAAATTACTTGTACGGTCACCGATGGGGTTAGAAGTGGAACTAGAGAGAGGTTATGGACCATGTCCGGTTCTCATAGGGAAAGCAGACTTTAGATGCAACCTTGATACAACTTGAGATGGCGGACTTTGATGTCATCTTGGGAATGGACTGGTTAGCTCGGCTGAAGGAATTAAAAGTGCAACTACAAGAACTGCTACACAAGGGTTATATTCGACCCAGTATATCTCCATGGGGAGCACCGGTACTGTTCGTGAAAAAGAAGGATGGTAGCGTTCGATTATGTATCGACTATCGAGAGTTTAATAAACTGACCATCAAGAATCGATACCCACTACCTAGGATCGATGACTTGTTCGATCAGTTACAGGGAGCAAAAGTATTTTCAAAGATCGATCTTCGATCGGGCTATCATCAGCTGAAGATTAAAGAAGGTGACATTCCGAAGACAGCTTTCAGGACAAGATACGGACATTATGAATTCTTAGTAATGTCATTCGGATTAACTAATGCACCGGCAACATTCATGGAACTTATGAACCGAGTTTTCCACGATATGTTGGACACGTCGGTTATAGTATTTATTGATGACATATTGGTATACTCCAAGGACAAGGAAACCCATGTCAAGAACCTAAACGCAGCCCTACAGCGTTTAAGGAAAGAGAAGTTATACACCAAATTTTCAAAGTGTGAGTTTTGGCTAAGTGAAGTCCTTCTAGGCCATGTATTATCCGCTGAAGGAATCAAAGTGGACCCCAGTAAGATCGAGGCTATCGTAAAGTGGGAAGCACCAAAGAGCGTTTCAGAAATTAGAAGTTTTCTGGGTCTAGCTGGTTATTATCGGAGATTCGTAGAAGACTATTCTCGGATTGCCGTACCTCTTACCAGTTTGACCAAGAAAGGAGAAAAATTTGTATGGACGGATAAGTGTGAAAAGAATTTTCAAACACTGAAGACCAGATTGATATCCGCCCCGATTTTGACCATTCCCGTTCCAGGACAGACATTTACTTTATACACTGATGCATCGGGATTGGGATTAGGATGTGTGCTTATGCAAGGAGAGCAAGTTATTGCTTATGCTTCAAGACAGTTAAAGGTACATGAGAAAAATTATCCCACTCATGATTTGGAGCTAGCGGCAGTAGTACATGCGGTCAAGATATGGAGACATTACCTATACGGGGAGAAATTTCAGATTAAGTCGGACCATAAAAGTCTTACTTATCTATTTAATCAGAAGGAGTTGAATATGAGACAAAGGAGATGGCTGGAACTATTGAAAGACTATGATTGTGATATCCAGTATCATCCGGGAAAAGCGAACGTGGTAGCGGATGCATTGAGCGAGAAAGCAATGATAAAATCTCAATGAGAAGTTAGCACGGCTGCGGCAATGTGTACCAGCGGAATGGTGTTCAATCACGGCAGCGATCGGTATGTGATAGATACAACGGATGAATCAGCCAACCAAGGGTTTATTCATCGGTTCTCGGAATATGTTCGCGGCCCCGAAGATTATACCGGATATAGTGGGCCGAAGTGAAGACAGTTATCAAATCAGATCCTTATCGAGAACAGTACAAGAAGATATTGAGAAAGGTAGGACCAACCACGAGTTCACCTTGGATGACGAGAAGGTGCTGAAATATAAAGGGAGAATATGTGTACCTAAAAGCGAGAAAGTATGGACATTAGACCCCGGCCGATGAAAGAAGCCCATACCACCATCTATTCGATACATCTTGGAAGTACAAAAATGTATCATGATCCGAAGAAATTATATTGGTGGAGGGAATGAAAGCGGATGTAGCTAAGTTCGTGTCTCAATGCCTAAATTGTCGAGAAAGTAAAAGCGGAGCGACAAAGACCCGCGGGGACTTGTTATAGCCATTACGAGAACCGGCATGGAAATGGGACTGCATCACTATGGACTTCGTCACGGGACTACCATTGACTCCTCGAGTAGTTGGCGCGGTTTGGGTGATTGTGGACCGTCCGACTAAAACAGCTCGCTTTATACCTATTCGACCCCAATATACACTAGAAAGGTTAGCAAAGCTGTATGTGGATAATATTGTTCGGTTACATGGTGTTCGGGAAAGCATTGTGTCCGATAGAGATCCACGATTTACTTCCAAATTTTGGGAAGGGCGGCAAAAGGCTATGGAGTACGACATTGAAGTTTAGTGCTGCATTCCACCCGAGACGGATGGGCCGGTCAAGCGTGCAATCCGGTCTCTAGAAGATATGCTACGAGCATGTGTGATTGATTTCAAAGGATCATGGGACGAAAAGTTACCATTGATCGAGTTAAGCACAATAACGGCTATTGGGCTACTATACGGATGTCACCTTATGAAGCAGCGTGCGGCGGGGAAGTGTCGAACTCCCTTGTTTTGGAATGAAGTTGGAGAGCGTAGTATTGTTGGACCGGAATTTGTTGAAGAGACTTGTCGAGTGGTCGACATCATCAAGGAAAGAGTAAGAACAGCTCGGAGCCGGTCGGAAGCAATATGCGGAGATGCTCGGCGAAGGGATCTAGAGTTCGCCGTAGGTGATAAAGTATTTTCGAAGGTATCGCCTATGCGAGGATTGAAGAGGTTCGGACCGGAAAGGAAAACTAAGTCCAAGATATGTCGGACCATATGAAATTCTAGCTAAGCGTGGAAAAGTGGCTTATCGGGTTAGCACTACCACCATCTATGTCAAGTGTGCATGGCGTATTTCACATTTCCCTATTGAAGAAGTATGTCAAAGACCCAACGCATGTCTTGACGAGCCGATTTGCGGGGTGTGGCGATGATTTGACATTTGAAGTAACACCAGCGGAAATCACCCGGCGGAAGGTTCAACGTCTACGCCACAGAGAGATATCTACTATGTTAAGGTCACTTGGAAAAGTAGAGACATGGAAGAGATTACATGGGAGGAAGAGAATGCTATCTGGCGATGCCCACACTTATTTGATTCGGAAGGTGCGTACAATTTCGAGGACGAAATTTTTTATAAGTTGGGGGGAGTTGTAAGACCCGTGTCAATCTAACCCGGTCTTACCACCTTGAACCAGGTTTACCCATCATGGTCGAGTCAAATGGACCAAGGGCATGAAGGAGATCGAGATCCCGGGTATCAAATCGACCCAAAAACACTTTATTTTAAGGGAGGGTCGCACACCCAAGAAATTAGGAAATTTCTATATTTTTTTGATTGGGATTCTTTCCAAATCTCAATGGGACTTATTTAGGATGTTCCTAGTCTATTTAAAGGGGACGTCCCTAAGCCACTTTCACTCCTTTCACAGCCCTAATCGGGTTGAGAGAAAGAGAGGGAGAAGGAAAGAGGAAGAAGAAAGGGAAGGAAGAGAAATTAAGCCAAAAGGAGAAGAGTTTCGGAGAGAAGGATTAACCTTCTCGGGTATGGATACTAATTCTATGAGTTTCTACGGACCTTAGGGTAGTTATTTGAGAGGGAGTGATCTCGGAGAAACCCAAACCATCCATCCATGGTTAGGTTTTCATGGAAAACCCTAGGAGGATGCATGAAAACTATTTAGATGGATTATACATGGTTCCAGACCATGGAATGAATGTTGAATGAATGTAGGAAGCAAGCCATAGGACCCCAAACACGAAGAATGGATTTAAAAGTGGGAGTTGGACCGGAGTGCACCAAGGGTCGCCCCGGGTCGATGGCCATCCGACCCTAGGTGTTTCCGACCATCGACCCTCGGCGTTCGGGAAGTCCGAGAAGAGGGGAGGGTCGATAGACCCATCGACCCTAGCATCGACCCTAGGATCGACCCCGGTTGGCAGAATGGTTTTAAATTCCAAATTAATTCTAATTAAATTCTATCGACTTTGTTAGGTCTTCTAGCAATATAATAACAGTATAAAGGTGATTTTTTAGCTTGAAAAAGTATCTTTTAGCAAGCTAAGGTGAGGAACCTTAACCCCAAACTAAATTGGTTAATAATAAACTGTTTTCTATTTCTTGAGTCCTATGCCATGCTTGATTCTATGCGAATATGTTTGTAATGTGCATACGGCATGCCATCCAATATTTCTATTACTTGTTCATGCATATTTATTTTATTGTTTATAACATGATGATGATGATGATGATAGGAATAGGCATGTGCTTGTATGTGTGTGGTTGATGTGCTTGATGCGGCGAGTATCGGGAGGAGGTGTGATGAGAACGTCAATAAGCGTTAACCTTTGGCGGGTCTCGGCACTTTAGCTCTATCTCTAACTCAAGTCTTGTGCATTGGCATCGTCGTATCGCCATTTCTTTAGCGAGAACTATTATGTCGTAGAGTATCGGGGAGGTGGTCTCGGTCCTTGTAGTCTCGACTCTACGGGGGGCCTTAGCTCTATCTCTATGGACGTTCGGGGGATCTTTGAGGGTGAGGCCTTGGATACACTTTGTTTGGCATTAGGATTGGTTAGTTGCGAGCCCGGTTTGCAGCCCTCGCCAACGGGGGCTTACGTGTTGGTATGGCACTATATAGCAATAAGCGTAACCTTTGTTATATATTGTTCATGATTGGGTGCATGTGAGTTGGCGATAAACGTGATCTTCGGGTAGCGTCACACACTTTGTGTATAGAGGCGGAGTCAATAAACGCGACCTTTGGCTACCTCAACCTTTCTATTGCATACTGCAAACTTATATACCGGACCAAAGATATAAATTGACTTTTTGCATGCATATGTAATGTTGCATTGTTTTGGCTACTCAGCGAGCCGTGTTGTGTGCTCACCCCTCGGCGTCGAATATTTTTAGTTGATGATGCAGGTTACGCGGTTGAAGATTATATGAGCGCGTCCGCGTGCGGGAATATAGCGGCAATGGGCCAGCTGGAGCCGAAGATGATACACACGACTCCTCTTGCGAGTGCAACTTCGTGTGTATTTGATTAGATATTTTATAGGTTTCTTTTATTGGGTTTAATAAAGACTTGTATTTGATATTTAAATATTTATGTCTCGAGTTGGAAACGGGAATAATTTGCTATTTAATTATTGATATCATCTTAGTTCTCGGTTCATTTATTTATAAGATTTCCGCTATTGTGTATTTACTCGATTATGATTGTGGATGCGTGTAAGTTTGGATAACGCGGGGATAGCCTATTCGAGATCCTGGTTGAACCGTTGGTTTTTTTTAGCGGTTCATCACACCATTCGACACCCCCCCCCCCCCCCCTCTCCCCCCCCCCCCCTCTCCCCCCCCCCCCCCTTTTTTCTCCCCCCCCCCCCCCCCCCCCCCCCCCCCCCCCCCCCCCCCCCCCCCCCCCCCCCCCCCCCCCCCCCCCCCCCCCCTCCCCCTCCCCCCCCCCCCCCCCTCCCCCCCCCCCCCCCTCCCCCCCCTCTTCCCCTTCCTCTTTCTCCCCTCCCCCCCTCCACCCTCCCCCCTCTTTCCCCCTCCCCCCCCCCCCCTCCCCCCCCCCCCCCCCCCCCCCCCCCCCCCCCCCCCCCCCCCCTCCCCCCCCCCCCCCCCCCCCCCCTCCCCCCCCCCTCCCCCCCCCCCCCCCCCTCTCCCTCTCCCTCCCTCTCCCCCCCCCCCCCCCCCTCCCCCCCCCCCCCCCCCCCCCCCCCCCCCCCCCCCCTCCCCCCCCTCCCCCTCCCCCCCCCCCCCCCCCCCCCATCCCCCCCCCCCCCCCCCCCCCCCCCCCCCCCCCCCCTCTTCTCCCCCCCCCCCCCCCCCCCTCCCCCCCCCATCCTCCCCTCTCTCCCCCCCCCTCCCTTCCCCCCCCCCCCCCCCCCCCCCCCCCCCCCCCCCCCCCCCCCTCTCCCACCCCCCTTCCCCCCCCCCCCCTTCCCCCCCCCCCCCCCCCCCTTCCCCTGTGCTTTTCAATCTCTCTTTCTCTATTTACCTCTCTCCCTCTCTCTCTCACTCTCTCTCTTTCTCTCTTTATCTCTCTTTCTACTTCTCCTTCTCCCCCTCTCCCTCTCTTTCTTTCTTTGTACTCTCTCTCTCCTTCTCTCCCTCTCAATTTCTCCCTCTCTCTACTTCTCTCTCTCTCTCTTTATCTTTATACTTCTTTCTATCTTTATTCTCTCTCAAACTCTTTTTCTTTTATGTCTCTCTATTTCTCACTCTCTCTCTCTCCCTTTCTCTCTCTTTCTACTTTTCACTCTCTCTCTTCCTCTCACTCACCATTTCCCTCTCTCACATCTTTCTCTATCACTCTCTCTATTTCTACTTCTCTCTCTCTCTCTTTATCTTTCTCTCTCAATTTCTACCTCTCTCTCTCTCTTTCTCCCTATTTCTCTCGCACTCACTCCCTCTCTCTCTATCTCTCTCTCTCTCTCTCTTTCTCTCTCTCTCTCTTTACCTTTTTCTTTCTACTTCTCTTTCTCTCTCCCCCTCTCTCTTTTTCATTTTACTTATCTCTTACCTTCCCTCCCTCTCTACTTCTCTCTCTCTCGCTTTCTCCCTCTTTCGGTTTTTCTATCTTCTTTCTCTCTCACTCTCATTTTAATTTTCTCCTTCTACTTATCTCGATATCTCTCTCGCCCTTTTTCTCTCTCTCTCTCTATTTCGCACTCTGTCCCTCTCTCCCACTCTTTCTACTTATCTCTCGTTCTCTTATTTTTCTTTCTCACCCTCTTACTCTCTCTCTTTTTTCTCTCCCTCGTTCTCTCTCTCTATCTTTCTACTTCTCTCTCCCACTTTCTACTTTTCACCATCAACTTCTATCTCTCTCTGTCTTTCTCTCGTTTTCTCTCCACTTATCCCTCTCCCTCTCTCTCTACTTCTCTCTCTGCCCTTTACTCTCTTTCCCTCTCTCTCTCTCTCCCCCTCTTTCTACTTCTCTCTCCCAATATCTCTTCACTTTTCTCTCCCTCTCTACTTTGCTATCTCACTCCTCTATCTCTCTCTCTATACTTCTCTCTGTACTTTCCTCTCTCTTTCTCTCCCCCTCTACTTCCCTTTCTCACTCTCCCTCTCTCTTTCTACCCCTCTTTGTATCTCTCTCTCTCTTTTTACTTCTCTTTCTTTCTCTCTCTCTCCCTCTCTCTGTCTCACTCTTTCTTTCAACTTCTCCCACTACTTCTCTATCTCTCTTTCTCTATTTACCTCTCTCTCTCTCTCTCTCCCTCTCTCATTTTCTCTCTCTCTCTTTCTACTTCTCCCTTTCTACTTCTCCTTCTCCCTCTCTCCCTCTTTCTCCCTCTTTTAACTTCTCTCTCTACTCCTCTCTTTCTTTCTCTTTCTTCCTCTCCCTTCCTCTCTCTCTCTCTCTCTCTCTCTCTCTTTCTTTGTAATTCTCTCTCTCTCACTCCTTTTACCTCTTTCTCTCTCTCTCCCTATTTTTCTCACTCTCTCTCTTTCTCTTTCTTTCTCTCTTTCTCTTCCTTTTCACTTCTCCCTCTCCCTCTCTCTCTAAATCACTCTACTACTTCTATCTCTCTCATACTCTCTCTCTCCCTCTCCCTTTCGACTTCCCTCTCTCTCTTTCTACTTCTCTCTTCCTTTTTCTCTATTTCTCTCTCTTTAGTTTTCTCTCTCCGTGTTACGACTTATCTTTCTCTCTTTCTACTTTTCTCCCTCTTTTTACTTCTCTCTCTCCCTCTCTCTCTCCTTCTCTCTCATTCCCCCTCTCACATACTTTCTCTCTCTCTCTTTCCACTTTCTCTCTCTCTCTTTCTCTTTCTAATTTTCTCTTTCTCTTTACTTTTTTATCTCTCTATTTCTTTCTACCTCTCTCTTTCTCCCTATCTCTCCCTCTCTCTCTCCTCTCCCTTTTTCCCTCTCCTGCAGACTTTCTCTCTCTCTTCCTCTTTTTACTTTTCTCACTCTCTCTCTCCCTCTCACTTTCTCTTTCTACTTTTCCCTTTCAACTTTTCTTTCTCTTTCTCTCTCTCCCCCGCCTCTCTCTCTTCTTTATACAACTCTCCTCACTTCTCCCTCTCTCTCTACTTCTCCCTCTCTCTCTACTTCTCTCCCTCTCTCTCTACTTCTCTCCCTCTCTCTTTCTCTCTCTCTCTCTTTATCTTTTTGCTTCTTTATTTCAACTTCTCTCTCGTTCTCTATTTACTTCTCTCTCTACTCCTCTCTTTCTTTCTCTTTCTTCCCTCCCTCCCTCTCTCTCTCTCTCACTCACATACTCTCTCTCTCTCTTTCTCTGTCTACTTTTCTCTCTCTCTCTCTCTTTCACTCTTTCTCTTTCTTTTTACTTCTCCCACTCCCTCTCTCTCTAACTCTCTCTACTACTTCTCTCTCTCTCCCACTCTCTCTCTCCCTCTCTCTTTCGACTTCCCTCTCTCTTTCTACATCTCCCTTTTTACTTCTCCTTCTCCCTCACTCCCTCTTTCCCCCTCTTTTTACTTATCTATCTACTCCTCTCTTTCTTTCTCTTTCATCCTCTTCCTTCCTCTCTCTCTCTCTCTCTCTCTCTCTTTCTTTGTGCTTCTCTCTCTCTCACTCCTTTCACCTCTTTCTCTCTCTCTCTTCCTATTTTTCTCACTCTGTCTCCCTCTCTCTCTCTCTTTCTCTCTCTCTATCTCTCTTTCTCTTTCTTTTCACTTCTCCCTCTCCCACTCTCTCTAACTCTCTCTACTACTTCTACCTCCCTCCTACTCTCTCTCTCCCTCTCTCTTTCGACTTCCCTCTCTCTCTTTCTACTTCTCTCTTTCTTTTTCTCTATTTCTCTCTCTTTAGTTTTATCTCTCCGTTTTACGACTTTTCTTTCTCTCTTTCTACTTTTCTCCCTCTTTTTACATCTCTCTCTCCCTCCCTCTCTCTCCTTCTCTCTCTTTCTCTCTCTCACATACTATCTCTCTCTCTCTTTCTCTTTCTACTTTTCTCTCTCTCTTTACTTTTTTCTCTCTCTCTCTCTATTTCTTTCTACCTCTCTCTTTCTCCCTATCTCTCCCTCTCTCTCTCTCTCTCTCTCTCCTCTCTCTTTCTCCCTCTCTCGCAGACATTCTCTCTCTCTTCCTCTTTTTAATTTTCTCACTCTCCCTCTCCCTCTCACTTTCTCTTTCTACTTTTCCCTTTCAACTTTTCTTTCTCTTTCTCTCTCTCTCCCCCCTCTCTCTCTTTCTTTCTACATCTCTCCTTACTTTTCTCTCTCTCTACTTCTCCCTCTCTCTCTACTTCTCTCTCTCTCTCCCTCTTTCACTCTCTCTTTATCTATTTGCTTCTTTATTTCTACTTCTCTCTCGTTCCCTTTTTACTTGTCTCTCTACTCCTCTCTTTCTTTCTCTTTCTTCCCTCCCTCCCTCTCTCTCTCTCTCACTCTCACTCTCCCTCTCTCTCTTTCCCCTTTTCTCTCTCTCTCTCTCTCTTTCTCTGTCTACTTTTCTCTCTCTCTCACTTTCTCTCTTTCTCTTTCTTTTTACTTATTCCTCTCCCTCTCCCTCTAACTCTCTCAACTAGTTCTCTCTCTCTCCCACTCTCTCTCTCCCTCTCTCTTTCGACATCCCTCTCTCTTTCTACTTCTCTCTTCCTTTTTCTCTATTTCTCTCTCTTTAGTTTTCTCTCTCCTTGTTACGACTTCTCTTTCTCTCTTTTAATTTTCTCCCTCTTATTACTTCTCTCTCTCCCTCTCTCTCTCCTTCTCTCTCTTTCTCTCTCTCACATACTTTCTCTCTCTCATTCTCTTTCTACTAGTCTCTTTCTCTTTTTCTTTCTACCTCTCTCTTTCTCCCTATCTCTCCCTCTCTTTCTCTCTCTCTCTCTCCTCTCACTTTCTCCCTCTCTCGTAGACTTTCACTCTCTCTTCCTCTTTCTACATTTCTCTCTCTCTCTCTCCCTCTTACTTTCTCTTTCTCTCTCTTTCCCCCCTCTCTCTCTTTCTTTCTACATCTATCCTTACTTATCTCTCTCTCTCTACTTCTCCCTATCTCTCTACATCTCTCTCTCTCTCTTTCTCTCTCTCTTTATCTTTTTGCTTATTTATTTCTACTTCTCTCTCGCTCTCTTTTTACTTCTCTCTCTAATCCTCTCTTTCTTTCTCTTTATTCCCTCCCTCCCACTCTCTCTCTCTCTCAATCATTCTCTCTCACTCTCAGTGTAAGACCCGTGTCAAACTAACACGATCTTACCACCTTGAACCAGGTTTACCCATCATGGTCAAGTCAATGGACCAAGGACGTGAAGGAGAGCGAGATCCCCGGTATCAAATCGACCCAAAAACACTTAAAATAGAGCAAGGGCCGGCTAAGCGGGGTCGACCCTCTCAAACTAGAAACTTCGGACCCCGAAAAATGGATAGAGGTCGGGACGGTGTCGGACCACGGTCGACGGGATCATCGACCCTCTAATCGACCCTCACTTCTTGCCGAAGCTGAAATTATGAAACTTCCTAATTTTTCGATTGGGATTCTTTTCAAATCTCAATGGGACTATTATAGGACATTCCCACTCTATTTAAGGGCGTCCCTAAGCCACTTTCACTCCTTTCACAACCCTAATTGAATTGAGAGAAAGAGAAGAAGGAAAAGAGGAAGAAAGAGGCAAGGAGAAGACTTAGAAAAAGGAGAGAATTTCGAGAGAAAAGTAATCTTCTCGGTATGGATACTAATTCCATGAGTTTCTACGGGGCCTTAGGTTAGATATGGTTGAGTGTAGGATTTCGGAAACCCAAACCATCCATCCATGGTTGGGTTGTCATGGAAAAACCTAGGATAATGCATGAAAAGCCATCTAGGAGGATGAATCATGGTTTCGAGACCATGGAACAAATGTTTAATGGAATGTGGAAGCAAGCCATAGGACCCCAAACATGAAGAATGAATTAAAAATTGGAAATTGGACCTGATTGCACGGGGTCGCGCACGGGGTCGATAGACCCGTCGACCCAATGCACCATGACCATCGACCCTCGGCGTCGGGAAGTTCAGGACGGAGGGCGGGGTTGATAGACCCATCGACCCTATGCATTACGAGCATCGACCCTCTGATCGACCCTCAGTTAACAGCATGGTTTTTAAATTCGGAATTAATTCTAATTAAATTCTATCGACTTTGTTAGGTTTGCTAGTATTATAATAATACTGTAGAGGTGATTCTAAAGCTTGGAAAAATATCTATTAGCAAGCTAAGGTGAGGAACTTTAACTCCAAACTAAATTGGTTAATAATAAACTGTTTTCTATTTCTTGAGTCCTATACTATGCTTGATTCTATGCGAATATGTTTGTAATGTGCATACAGCATGCCATCCAATATTTCTATTATTTGTTCATGCATATTTACTTTATTGTCTATAACATGATGATGATGATGATGATAGGAATAGGCATGTGCTTGTATGTGTGTGGTTGATGTACTTGATGCGAGCGAGTATCAGGGGAGGTGTGATGAGAACCTCAATTAATGTTAACCTTTGGCGGGTCTCAGCACTTTAGCTCTATCTCTAACTCAAGTCTTGTGCATTGGCATCGTCGTATCGCCATTAGTTTAGCAAAACTATTATGTTGTAGAGTATCAGGGGTGGTGGTCTCGGTCCTTGTAGTCTTTGACTCTACCGGGGGGCCTTAGCTCTATCTCTATGGACGTTCGGGGGATCTTTGGGGTGAGGCCTTGGATACCTTTTTTGGCATTAGGATTGGTTAGTTGCGAGCCCGGTTGCGGCCCTCGCCAACGAGGGCTATGTGTTGGTATGGCACTTTTTAGCAATAGCGTAACCTTTGTTATATATTGTTCATGATTGGGTGCATGTGAGTTGGCGATAAGCGTGATCTTCGGGTAGGCGTCGCGCGCTTCGTGTATAGGGCGGAGTCAATAACGCGACCTTTGGCTACCTCCACCTTTCTATTGCATATTGCAAACTTCAAACCGGACCAAAGATATAAATTGATGTGCATGCATATGTAATGTTGCATTGTTTTGGCTACTCAGCGAGCCGTGTTGTGTGCTCACCCCTCGGCGTCGAATATTTTTAGTTGATGATGCGGGTTACGCGGTTGAAGATTATATGAGCGGCGTCTGCGTGCGGGGAATATTGCGGCAATGGGCGCTAGGCGGAAGATGATACACCGCGACTCCTCTTGCGAGTGCAGCTTCGTTTGTATTTGATTAGATATTTTTATAGATTCCTTTATTGGATTTATAAGACTTGTATTTGATATTTAAATATTTATGTCTCAATTGAAAACAGAATAATTTGCTATTAAATTAATGATATCATCTTAGTTGCTCAGTTCATTATATTATAGATTTTTCGCTATTGTGTATTACTCTAATTATGATTATGGATTTGTGAAAGTTTGGATAAAACGGGGATAGCCTATTCGAGATCCTGGTTGAACCGTTGGTTTATTAGCAGTTCATCACACCATTCTGGTTAGACCAAAATTGGGGTGTGACACTCAGTCTCTCTCTCTCTCTTTCTCCTTCTCTCTCTCTCTCTCTCTCTCTCTCTCTCTTTGTCTATCTACGTTTTTCTCTCTCTCTCACCCTCTCCCTCTCTCTCTCTTTTTCTCTTTCTCTATCTTTTTACTTCTCTCTCTCCCTCCCTCTCTCCCTAACTCTCTCTACTACTTCTCTCTCACTTACTCTCTTTCTCCTTCTCTCCTTCTACTTCTCTCTCTCTTTCTACTTCTCCCTTTCTTTTTCTCTATTTCTCTCTTTTTACTATTCTCTCTCCGTGTTACTACTTCTCTTTCTCCCATTCAACTTTTCTCCCTCTTTTAACTTCTCTCTCTCCCTCTCTCTCTCCCCTTCTCTCTCTTTCTCCCTCTCCCACAGACTTTCTCTCTCTCTTTCTCTTTCTACTTTTTTCTCTCTCTCTCTCTTTTTCTTCTTACCTCTCTTTCTCCCTATCTCCCTCTCTCTCTCTCTCCATCTTACTTTCTCTTACAACTTTTCCCTTTCTACTTCTCTTTCTCTCTCTCCCCCTCTCTTTCTCTTTCTTTCTTCTTTTCTCCTTACTTCTCTCTCTCTACTTCACCCTCTCTCACTACTTCTCTCTCTCTCTCTTTTTGTCTCTCTATTTATCTTTTTACTTCTCTCTTTCTCCTTCTCTCTCTCACTTTTTTCTTTTTATTTCTCTCTTTCTTTCTCTCTCTCTCTCTCTTTTCTCTCTCTCTATCCCTCTTTCTACTTCTCTCTCTCTCTCTCCCACTCTCTTTCTACCTCTCTCTCTCTCTAACTCTCTCATTCTACTTCTCTTTCTCTCTCTCTCTCCCTCCCTCTTTCTGTCTCTCTCTTTCATTCAACTTTTCCCTCTACTTCTCAGTCTCTCTTTTCTATTTACCTCTCTCTCTTTCTCTCTCTCTTTCAACTTCTCTCACTCGACTTCTCTCTCTCTCCCTCTCTTTATTTTTTCTTCTCTCTCTATTTCTCCCTCTCTCTCTCTTTTTTTCACTCTCTCCCTCTCTTTCTACTTCTCCCTCATTCTCTTATTTTTCTTTCTTTCTCTCACTCACTCTCTTTCTCTCTCTCTCTCTCCATCTTTCTACTTCTCTCTCTCACTTTCTACTTTTCTCTATCAACTTCTATCACTCTCTGTCTTCCTCTCTTTCTCTCTCCACTTTTCCCCCTCCCTCTATCTCTACTTATCTCTCTCTCTTTTACTCTCTTACCCTCTCTCTTTCTCTTTCAACTTCTCTCTCCCTCTTTCTACTTCCCTCTCCAAATCTATCTTCACTTTTCTCTCCCTCTCCACGTTGCTATCTCACTCCTCTATCTCTCTCTTTCTCTATACTTCTCTCTCTACTTACCTCTCTCTTTCTCTCTCTCTACTTCCCTCTCCCTCTCTCCCTCTCTCATTCTAACTTTCTTTCTCTCTCTCTCTCTTTCTACTTCTCCTTCTTTCCCTCTCCGTCCCTCTCTCCGTCTCACTCTTTCTTTCAACTTCTCCCACTACTTCTCTATCTCTCTTTCTCTATTTACCTCTCTCTCTCCCTCTCTCTTTCTCTCTCTCTTTCTACTTCTCCTTTTCTACTTCTCCTTCTCCCTCTCTCCCTCTCTCCCTCTCTCTCCCTCTTTTTACTTCGCTCTCTACTCCTCTCTTTCTTTCTCTTTCTTCCACTCCCTTCCTCTCTCTCTCCCTTTCTTTGTACTTCTCTCTCTCCTTATATCTCTTTCCCTCTCTCTCTCTATTTTTCTCACTCACTCTCTCTTTTTCTCTTTCTCTTTCTTTTTACTTCTCCCTCTCTTTCTACTACTTCTCTCTCTCTCTCACTCTCTCTCTCCCTCTCTCTTTCGACTTCCCTCTCTCTCTTTCTACTTCTATCTTTCTTTTTCTCTATTTCTCTCTCTTTTTACTTTTCTCTCTCTGTGTTACGACTTCTCTTTCTGCCTTTCTACTTTTCTCCTACTTTTTTACTTCTCTCTCTCCCTCTCTCTCTCTCCTTCTCTCTCTTTCTCTCTCTCACATACTTTCTCTATCTCTTTCTCTTTCTACTTTTCTCTCTCTCTTTACTTTTCTCTCTCTCTTTTTCTTTCTACCTCTCTCTTTCTCCCTATATCTCCCTCTCTCTCTCTCCTCTCTCTTTCCCCCTCTCCTGCAGACTTTCTCTCTCTCTTCCTCTTTCTATCTCTCTTTCTCCTTCTCAGTTTCTCTTTCTACTTTTCCCTTTCAACTTTACTTTCTCTTTCTCTCTCTCTCCCCCTCTCTCTCTCTTTCTTTTAACATCTCTCCTTACTTCTCCCTCTCTCCCTCTTCTTCTCCCTCTCTCTCTCTACTTCTCCCTCTTTTTGCTTCTCTCTTTCTACTTCTTACTCGCTCCCTTTTTACTTCTCTCTCTACTCCTCTCTTTCTTTCTCTTTCTTCCCTCCCTCCCTCTCTCTTTATCTCTCTCTCACTCTCTCTCTCTCTCTTTCTCTCTCTCTCTCTCTCTCTTTCTCCTACTCTCTCTCTCTCCCTTACTCTATCTACTTTTCTCTCTCTCTCTCTCTCTTTTTCTCTTTCTCTATCTTTTTACTTCTCTCTCTCCCTCTCTCTCTAACTCTCTCTACTACTTCTCACTCTCACTTACTCTCTCCCTCCCTCTCTCCTTCTACTTCTCTCTCCCTTTCTACTTCTCTCTTTCTTTTTCTCTATTTCTCTCTTTTTACTATTTTCTCTCCGTGTTACTACTTCTCTTTCTCTCTTTCAACTTTTCTCCCTCTTTTTACGTCTCTCTCTCTCCCTCTCTCTGTCCCCTTCTCTCTCTTTCTCTTTCTACTTTTCTCTCTCTTTACTTTTCTCTCTCTCTTTTTCTTTCTACCTCTTTCTTTCTCCCTATCTCTCCCTCTCTTTCTCTCCCTCTCTCTCCTCTCACTTTCTCCCTCTCTCGTAGACTTTCTCTCTCTCTTCCTCATTCTACATTTCTCTCTCTCTCTCCCTCTTACTTTCCCTTTCAACTTTTCTTTCTCTTTCTCTCTCTTCTCCCTCTCTTTCTTTCTTTCTACATCTCTCCTTACTTCTCTCTCTCTCTCTACTTCTCCCTATCTCTCCACATCTCTATCTCTCTTTATCTTTTTGCTTCTTTATTTCTACTTCTCTCTCGCTATCTTTTTACTTCTCTCTCTACACCTCTCTTTCTTTCTCTTTCTTCCCTCCCTCCCTCTCTCTCTCTCTCACTCTCACTCTCACTCTCTCTCTCTTTCTCCTTCTCTCTCTCTTTCTTTGTTAACTTTTCTCTCTCTCTCTCTCTCTTTTTTGTTCTCAATCTTTTTACTTCTCTCTCCCCCTCTCTCTCTAACTCTCTCTACTACTACTCTCTCACTTACTCTCTCCCTCCCTCTCTCCTTCTATTTCTCTCTCTTTCTACTACCCTCTTTATTTTTTCTCTATTTCACTCTCTTTTTACTTTTCTCTCTCCGTGTTACTACTTCTCTTTCTCTCTTTCTACTTTTCTCCCTCTTTTTACTTCTTTCTCTCTCCCTCACTCTCTCTCCCCTTCTCTCTCTTTCTCCCTCTCCCATAGACTTTCTCTCTCTCTTTTTCTTTCTACTTTTCTCTCTCTTTTTCTTTCTACTTCTCTTTCTCCCTATCTCCTCTCTCTCTCTCTCTCCCTCTCACTTTCTCTTTCTACTTTTCCCTTTCTACTTCTCTTTCTCTCTCTCCCCCTCTCTCTCTTTCTTTCTACTTCTCTCTCTCGCTACTTCTCCCTCTCTCTCTACTTCTCTCTCTCTCCCTCTCTCTCTCTCTATTTATCTTTTTACATCTCTCTTTCTGCTTCTCTCTCTCACTTTTTTTCTTTTTACTTCTCTCTCTGTTTTTCTCTCTCTCTTCTCTCTCTCTCTCTCTCTCTCTCTCTCTCTCTCTCTCTTCTCTTTCTACTTCTCCCTCTCTCTCTTTTATATCTCTCTCTCTCACTCCCTCTCTTTTACTTTCTACTATTTCAAGTTCCCACTTTCTATCACTCTCTTTCCCTCTTTCTACATCTCTCTATCCCTCTCTATCTCTTACACTCTACTTCTCTCTCTCTTTCTCTACTTCTCTTTCATTAGATCTCTCTCCCTTTCTTTCACTCACTCTCTTTTTCTACTTCTCTCTCTACTTCTCTCGATCTTCTTCTCTCTCTCTCTATCTCTCTTTCTCTCTCTACTTTACCCTCTCTTTTTCTCTATCAACTTCTCTCTCTCTATCTCTCTCTTTTTCAACTTCTCACTCTCTTTCCACTTCTCTTTCTCTATCTCCCTCATCATTTTTCTCTCTTTACTTCTCTCTCTCCCTTTCTCTCTCTCTCTCTCCCATTGTCTCTCTCTCTCTACTTCTTCTCTCTACTTCACTCTCTCTTCTCTCTCTCTCTTTCTCTGTCTCTGTCTTTCTCACTCTCCGTTTACTTTTCCCTCTCTTTCACTCTGTAGTCTCTCTCTTTTTCTCTCTACTTCTCTCTCTCTTTCTCTCTCTCTCTCTCTCTCTCTCTCTCTCTCTCGCTCTCTCTTTCTCTATCTTTATACTTCTCTCTCTCCCTCTCTCTTCCAACTTCTCCCTTTTTTCAGCTTCTCTCTCTCTTCTTCTCTATTTCTTTCTTTCTAATTTTCTCTTTCTGTTACAACTTTTCTCTCTCTTTCTACTTTTCTCCCTCTTTTTACTCCCTCTCTCACTCCCCCCACTATCTTTCTCTCTCTTCTTCTCTCACTTTCTCCCACTCACACGCCTTCTCTCTCTCATTCTCTCTCTCATTCTTTCTACTTATCTCTTTCTACCACTCTTTCTTTCTCCCTATCTCTCCCCCTCTCTCTCTCCCTCTAACTCTCTTTATCTCCCTCACACTCTTTCTCTCTCTCTCTCTCTCTCTCTCTCTCTCTGTTTTTACTTCTCTCTCTCTCTTTCTCTTTTTGTATCTTTCTCCCTATTTTTCTCTCTCTCTCTCTCCCACCCCCTCTTACTCTCATTCTACTTTTTTCTATCTACTTCTCCTTCTCCCTCTCACCCTCTCACTTTTTCATTCTACTTCTCTCTTACCTTCCCTCCCTCTCTACTTTTCTCTCTCTTTCTATCTCTTTTGCTATTTCTCTCTTTCTTTCTCTCTCACTCTCATTTTTCTTCTCTCTTTCTACGTATCTCTCTCTCTCTCTCGGTCTTTCTCTCTCTCTCTCTCTCTCTTTATTTTTACTTCTCTCTCTACATCTCTCTCTCTCTTTCTCTCTCTCACTCACTTATTTTTCTCTCTCTCACTCTCTCTCTCTTACATTCTACTTCTCTTTCTTTCCAGTTTCTTTTTTTTCTCCCTCTCTCGTTTTTAACTTCTCTCTCTCTCTTTCTCTCTCTCTCCCTCTCTTTACTTCTCTCACCCTCTCTCTACTTCTCACTATCAACTTCTATCTCCCTCTATCTCTCTTTCTATCTCCACTTCTCTTTCTCCCTCTCTCTACTACTCTATCTGTCTTTCACTCTCTCTCTCTCTCTCTCTTTCCCTATCTCTTTCAACTTCTCTCTCCCTCTTTCTATTTCTCTCCCCTAATCTCTCTTTAAATTTCTCTCCCTCCCTACCTCTCTCTCTCTCTCACTGTCACTCTCTATACTTCTCCCTCTCTTTCTCTCTCTACTTTCCTTTCAGTTTTCTCTCTCTACTCCCCTCCCTCTTTCTACCACTCTTTCTCTCTCTCTCTCTCCCTCTTTCTACTTCTCTCTTTTTTTCTTTCTCTCTCCCTCTTTCTGTCTCCCTTCCTTTCAACTTCTTCCTTTACTTTTCAATCTCTATTTCTCTATTAACCTCACTCTCTCTCTCTCTTTCTCTCTCTCTCTCTCTCTGTCTCTCTCTTTCTCTCTTTATCACTCTCTTTCTACTTCTTCTTCTCCCTCCCCCTCTCTCTCTCGCTTTTTACTTCTCTCTCTCTCTTTCCTTCTCTCCCTCTCTACTTCTCCCTCTCTCTACTTCTTTCCCTTTCTCACTTTATCTTTTTACTTCTCTCTCTCACTCTTTTTATTTTATGTCTCTCTCTATTTCCCACTCTCTCTTTCATTTTTTCTCTCTCTCTTTCTCTCTCTTTCTACTTCTCTATCTCTCTCTCTTTCTCCCTATTTCTCTCGCTCTCTCTCCCTCTCTCTCTCTCTCCCTTTCTACTTTTTTCTTTCTACTTCTCTTTCTCTCTCTCCCCCTCTCTCTTTTTTATTTTACATCTCTCTTACCTTCCCTCCCTCTCTACTTCTCTCTCTCTCTTTCTCTCTCTTTCGCTCTTTCTGTCTTCTTTCTCTCTCACTCTCATTTTACTTCTCTCTTTCTACTTCTCTCGACATCTCTCTCTCTCTCTCTTTCTCTCTCTCTCTCTCTCTCTTTATTTTTACTTCTCACTCTACTTCTCTCTCTCTCTCTCACTCTCTCTCTCTCTCTCTCTTTTCTCACTCTCTCCCTCTCTTTTTACTTATCTCTCATTCTCTTATATTTCTTTCTCTCTCTCTCTCTCCCTCTCCCTCTCTCTCTCTTTCTACTTCTCTCTCCCTCTTTCTAATTTTCTCCAATAACTTTTATCTCTCTTTGTCTTTCTCTCTTTCTCTCTCCACTTCTCCCTCTCCCTCTCTCTCTACTTCTCTCTCTCTTTTTCACTCTCTCTCCCTCTCTCTCCAACTCTCTCACTCACTTTCAACTTCTCTCTCCCTCTTTCTACTTCTCTCTCCCAATCTCTTCACTTTTCTCTCCCTCTATACTTCCCTATCTCACTCCTCTATCTCTCTCTCTATACTTCTCTCTCTACTTTCCTCTCTCTACTTCCCTCACCCTCTCTCTCCCACTCTTTCTTTCAACTTCTCCCTCTACTTCCCTATCTCTCTTTCTCTATTTACCTCTCTCTCTCTCTCTCCCTATCTCTTTCTCTCTCTCTTTCTACTTCTCCATTTCTACTTCTCCTTCTCCCTCTCTCCCTCTCTCTCCCTATTTTTGCTTCTCTCTCTACTCCTCTCTTTCTTTCTCTTTCTTCCTCTCCCTTCCCCTCTCTCTCTATCTTTGTACTTTTCTCTCTCTCTTTCTCCTTCTCTCTCTCTCTCTCTCTCTCTCTCTCTTTCTCTCTTTCTCTTTCTTTTTACTTCTCCCTCTCCCGCTCTCTCTAACTCTCGCTACTACTTCTCTCACCCTCTCAATCTCACTCTCCCTCTCTCTTTCTACTTCCCTCTCTCTCTAACTTTTTCTCTATTTCTCTCTTTTTGTTTTTCTCTCTCTGAGTTACGACTTCTCTTTCTCTCTTTCTACATTTCTCCCTCTTTTTACTTCACTCACTCCCTCTCTCTCTGCTTCTCTCTCTTTCTCTCTCTCACATACTTTCTCTCTCTCTTTCTCTTTTTACTTTTCTCTCTCGCTTTACTTTTCTCTCTCTCTCTCTCTTTTCCTTTCTACCTCTCTCTCTTACTCCCAATCTCTCCCTCTCTCTCTCTCTCTCCTCTATCTTTCTCCCTCTCTTATGGACTATCTCTCTCTCTTCCTCTTTCTACTTTTCTCTCTCACCCTTTCTCTCTCTCTCTCTCTCTCTCTCTCCCTCTTACCTTCTCTTTCTACTTTTCCATTTCTACTTTTCTTTCTCTTTCTCTCGCTCTCTCCCCCTCTCTCTCCCTCTTTCTTTCCACATCTCTCCTTACTTCTCTCTCTACTTTTCCGTCTCTCTCTACCTCTTTCTCTATCTCTTTCTCTCTCTTTGTCTTTTTACTTCTCTCTTTCTACTTCTCTATCTCACTCTTTTCTTTTTACTTCTCTCTCTATTTCTCTTTCTCATTCTCTTTCTCTCCCTCCCTCTCTTTCTAATTCTCCCTCTCTCTCTTATATATCTCTCTCTCACTCTCTCTTTCTCTTACTTTCTATTACTCTCTCTTTCAAGTTCCCTCTTTCTGTCACTCTCTTTATCTCTTTCTACATCTCTGTCCCTCTCTGTCTCTCACTTTCTACTTCTCTCTCTCCCACTCTACTTCTCACTCTCTCTACGTCTCTCTCTTTCTTTCACTCACTCTCCCTTTCTACTTCTCTCTCTACTTCTCTCTCTACATCTCTCTCTCTATCTCGCTTTCTCCCTCTACTTATTCCTCTCTATTTCTCAATCAACTTCTCTCTCTATATCTCCCTTTTTCAACTTCTCGCTCTCTTTCTACTTCTCTTTCTCTATCCCCCACAACATTTTTCTCTCTCTCTACTTCTCTCTCTCCCTTTCTCTCTCTCTCTCTCTCCTTCTCTCTCTATTTCACTCTCTACTTCTCTCCCTCTTTCCTTCTCTCTCTCTCACTCTCCCTCTCTACTTTGCTGTCTCACTCCTCTCTCTCTATACTTCTCTCCCTACTTTCCTCTCTCTTTATCTCTCTCTACTTCCCTCTCTCTCTCTCTCCCTCTCTCTTTCTACCTCTCATTATCTCTCTCCCTCTCTTTCTACTTTTCTTTCATTCTCTCTCTCTCCCTCTCTCTGTCTCACTCTTTCTTTCAACTTCACCCTCTACTTCTCTATCTCTCTTTCTCTATTTACCTCTCTCTCTCTCCCTCTCTCTTTCTCTCTCTCTTTTTCTACTTCTCCCTTTCTACTTCTCCTTCTCCCTCTCTCCCTCTCTCTCCCTATTTTTACTTCTGTCACTACTCCTCTCTTTCTTTCTCTTTCTTCCTCTCCCATTCTGTCTCTCCCTTTCTTTGTACTTCTATCTCTTTCTCTCTCTCTCTCTCTCTCCTTTTCTCTCTCTCTACTTTTATCTCTCTCTCTCTCTCTCGTTCTCTTTTTCTCTTTCTTCTTACTTCTCCCTCTCCCTCTCTCTCTAACTCTCTCTACTACTTCTCTCTCTCTCACTCTCACACTCCCTCTCTCTTTCTACTTCCCTCTCTCCCTTTCTACTTCTCTATTTCTTTTTCTCAATTTCTCTCTCTTTTTACTTTTCTCTCTCCGTGTTATGACTTCTCTTTCTCTCTTTCTACTTTTCTCCCTCGTTTGACTTCTCTCTCTCCCTCTCTCTATCCTTCTCTCTCCTACTTACTTTCTCTCTCTTTCTCTTTCTACTTTTCTCTCTCTTTTCACTTTTCTCTCTCTTTACCTTTCTACCTCTCTCTCTCTTTCTCCCTATCTCTCCTTCTCTCTCTCTCTCTTTCTCTCCTCTCTCTTTGTCCCTCCCCCACAGACTTTCTCTCTCTCTTCCTCTTTCTACTTTTCTTACTCTTACTCTCTCTCTCTCTCCCCCTCTCACCTTGTCTCTCTACTTTTCCCTTTCAACTTTTCTTTCCCTTTCTTTCTCTCCCCCCTTCTCTCTTTCTTTCTACATCTCTCCTTACTTTTCTCTCTCTATACATCTTCCTCTCTCTCTACTTCTCTCTCTCTCTCTCTCTCTCTCTCTTCTTTCTCTATCTCTTTATCTTTTTACTTTTCTCTTTCTACTTCTCTCTCTCACTCTTTTCTTTTTACTTCTCTCTATTTCTCTCTCTCTTTTTACTTCTCCCTCTCTCTCTCTTATATCTCTCTCTCTACCTCTCTCTTATTTTCTACTACTCTCTCTTTTAGGTTCCCTTTTTCTGTCACTCTCTTTCTCTCTTTCTCTCTTTCTACATCTCTCTATCCCTCTTTGTCTCTAACTTTCTACTTCTCCCTCTCCCACTCTACTTCTCTCTCTCTACATCTCTTTCTTTCTTTCACTCACTCTCTCTTTCTACTTCTCTCTCTCTCTATCTCTCTTTCTCTCTCTAGTTCTTCCTCTCTATTTCTCAATCAACTTCCCCCTCGCTCTATATCTCTCTTTTTCAACTTCTCGCTCTCTTTCTACTTCTCTTTCTCTATCTCCCACAACATTTTTCTCTCTCTCTACTTCTCTCTCTCCCTTTCTCTCTCCCTCTCTCTTCTCTCTCTATTTCTCTCTCTACTTCTCTCTCTATTTCCTTCTCTCTCTCTCTCTCTTTCTCTATCTCTCTCTTTCTCTCTCTCCCTTTACTTTTTCCTCTCTTTCTCTGTAAGACCCGCAAGCCACGAACCCAGCCTAACCTTACATTTCATGTCGGGACCCGTCTACATATCATGATCGAGCCAAGTGGATCATGTGTGTGAAGACACCTAAGACCCAATATGAAAATTTACCTAAAAACAGTCAAAATGAGGGTAGGGTCGCATGTTTTACCAGGCAGGTCCGACCCTCCCATCGACCCTCAACCACGGGTCGCAGGGTCTATGAATTGTCCGACCCTCCCATCGACCCTCGGCATTCGGGAAAAACAGCACGAACTGAAAATTGAGAAACCTTCCTAATTTCAATTGGAACCTTTCCTAAACTCAATGGGACTTATTTTGGGAGATTTTGCCCTATAAATAGGACGTCCCTAAGCCTCTTTCACTCCTTTTACAACCCTAATTTGATTGAGAGAAAGAGAAGAGAAGGAAGAGAAGAAGAGAAGGAAAACTTGAAGAAAAGGCTAAGGAAGAAGAGGAAATTCAGAGGAACTCTGAATTCAGCAAACCTAAGGTATGAATACATTCCCCATGATTTATTTAAGACTTTAGAATAGTTTATGAAGAGGGTATGACTTAAAAGAAACACAAATCATCCATCCATGATTTCGTTTCAATGGAAACCATGGAGGAGATCATTAAAACCATGTAGGTGAATAAAGTATAGTTCTAAACCATAGAACATGTATAGAATGGATTGTGGAAGTAAGCCATAGGACCCAATCATGAAAGAGAGAACGAAATCTGATATTTTTGACTCAAACCATGGAGGGTCGCACCTAGGGTCGATGGCAGATCCCACCCTAGCATCGACCCTCAGTGTTCGGGAAGTTCAGATTAGGGGGAGGGTCGCACCAAGGGTCGATCATGACTCCGACCCTACCTCCGACCCTCAGTTAACAGAATGGTTTTTAAATCCCGAATAAATTTTAATTAAATTTTATCGACTTTGTTAGGTCTTCTAGCAATATAATAACATTATAAAGGTGATTCTAAAGCTTGGAATAGTATCTATTAGCAAGCTAAGGTGAGGAAACAGAAATCTAAACTAATTGGTTAATAACAAACTGTTTTCTATTTCTTGAGTCCAATGCCATGCTTGATTCTATGTGAATATGTTTGTAATGTGCATACAAAATGCCATCCAATATTTCTATTACTTGTTTATGCATATTTACTTTATTGTTTATAACATGATGATGATGATGATGATGATGTTGATAGGAATAGGCATGTGCTTGTATGTGTGTGGTTGATGTACTTGATGCGAGCGAGTATCAGGGGAGGTGTGATGAGAACATCAATAAACGTTAACCTTTGGTGGGTCTCAGCACTTTTGCTCTATCTCTAACTCAAGTCTTGTGCATTAGCATCGTCGTATCGCCATTACATTAGCAGAACTATTATGTCATAGAGTATCAGGGGAGGTGGTCTCAGTCCTTGTAGTCTCTGACTCTACCGGGGGGCCTTAGCTCTATCTCAATAGACATTCTGAGGGATGCTGGGGTGAGGCCTTGGATACACTGTTTGGCATTAGGATTGGTTAGTTGCGAGCCCAGTTTGCAGTCCTCGCCAATAGGGGCTTACGTGTTGGTATGGCACTATATAGCAATAAACGTAACCTTTGTTATATAATGTTCATGGTTGGGTGCATGGGAGTTGACGATAAACGTGATCTTCGGGTAACGTCACACACTCGTGTATAGAGGCGGGGTCAATAAACGCGACCTTTGGCTACCTTAACCTTTCTATTGCATACTGCAAACTTTAAACCGGACCAAAGATATAATTTGATTGCATGCATATGTATTGTTGCATTGTTTTGTTTACTCACTGAGCTCAAGTTGGAGAGCTAACCCTCGCGCGTGCAATTCTTTTTAGTTTCTGATATTGCAGGTACTATGATTGAAGATTATGTCTACTCGCCAACATATGCACGGGTGGAGGCTATGAATGAGCAAGCTGTGGAGAATGAACATGGTTCGTTATGCGAGCGTTTCAGCGATGGATACGTTTAGTGTTTAGTTTTTGTATTTGGATATTGTAATATGTATTAAGTTATGTTTTGGTTACTTGGAAATAAATGGAATATTAATTATTTATCATGTTTAGACCTCAGTTCATTATCTGTAAGACTTCCGCTATTTAATTTATTACCTCTGATTAATGTGGAATGTGTTTTGGTTTATCATATGTGGGATAGCCTATTTTGAGGTTGAACCGTTGGTTTGTTGACGGTTCAACACACCGTTCCAAATGGTGCGGAATTGGGGTGTGATAACTTGGTATCAGAGCATCTCGTAGGCCTTACCCATTAAACCGGAAAACTTCCACTGGAGTCCATGAACTGAGTTAGGATAAATTAAAAACTTTAATACAAACAAACCATAAGCACCTGTGTTGGTTGAGACAGAACTTAAACAAGACGATAATGTACATATAAAAGGTGGAACCATATATATACACTCACATAGAAAGAGAAGACAAAAAAAAAATTATCCTAATAAACAAACAATATTGGGTATTATCTATAAGTTGGGTAGTTATCCAAGCGTACAAGGATATAGTACAGTAGCAAGAAGGAAGCATCTGTACAACAGAAAATTTGAATACCGAGTTGGTACTCACAAAATGTGAAACTCGATGTATAACAAAGAAAGAAGAAAAATGGCTAGTAATGCCTAAATCCCTGTAAAGGTCAAGGGAAAGGTCTCGGGCTAAATCCAAACAGAGATAAGAGAATAATGGCCAAACATTAAGAATAAGAGCAACTATAAAGATGCTTAAGCTATAATCCTGGGTGACGTGGAGACTCAGAGTGAGATCCATTACAAGCTGATCTATTGCCCACTACGCAAGAAGAGGAT
Organism: Protea cynaroides; assembly: GCA_028583415.1. Taxonomy (NCBI): domain Eukaryota; kingdom Viridiplantae; phylum Streptophyta; class Magnoliopsida; order Proteales; family Proteaceae; genus Protea; species Protea cynaroides. The sequence continues at coordinate 42,902,546 of CM053270.1, read as the reverse complement.
GTTGCAACTTCACTCCACCACTATCTAGGTCAAGAATGGATAATGAAAACTCATCTGAGCAGATGTTAGATAATAATAATCAGATTAGAGCGAATCAAAGGAGGTGAACAATCAGACCACTCCAGCCAACCACCTAGACTATTAAGTACCTTGGTTAGGGTTGTTATAAACTTGACCCAATAAAATACATGAGCAACAACAGATGAGACCGACTATACAAGTTGCTATGTAAATCACTACCCAAGTTACCGATGCTACATCAACACCTCCAGGTCAAACCAAGTACGGTACCAACTAGTAGCAACACTGTACCCCAGTACATGTTAGCACACAGTACCTATCATACAACAAGTCCCAGTAATGCATACCCCAGTACAGAAGTTTGGTGCACAACAAGCAGTATATCAAGGTGGTTAACCTTACCAGCCACCGATGTATGGGATAGTTGCAATGATCCGACCAAGGATTGAAGAATATTTTCTGAAGACGAAGCCTTAAACGTTTTCAGTAGAGGATCAAATCTAATTGTGGCCATATAACTAGATATGATTATATAGGATGCGGTGCATTATTAATTTACTCTTATGATTATAGAGGATGCACATACCAGATTTTAAACTCTCGTTTCTTGACCGGATACCTTCTTGATTTAACCTGTCAATTGGAGTTACAGATATTGTCTCTTTAGTATTAGTCCTGATTATACCAATCTGCACCATTCTCATGATCGACAACATGAACAGAGATACGAACTGAACGAATAGTTAAATGTTTAATCATGTTGAGCGTACATCTTTTTGATTTACACCTGATTTATTGATGTACGAAATTTTTCTCCAGATTATACCTGATTTACTGATGTGCAAAATCTTTCTCCAGATTTACTCCTGTAGTGCCTCGACCAATGGCATTATATATTCGATAGAACCTGTAACCATGAGGTTAAGAACTGAAAGACCTCTATTTTCATATATTTGGACCACCGTGCAATTTAATGATATTTTGATGCCGGTTGGATTACCACAGATTTACTCCTGATCCTTGAAACCTAGATTCGCTAGATAAAGAAAGTGTTGCCATTATGCTAAATTGAAAGAAGGAAATGAATTGTTTTGGATAAACGTTCTGATTTATACACTCCCTGATCATTGTTGATAAAGATGTGTAGTGATAATGGAATGATTGAAAGAAAGATGATTGGATTCAGATTAAATGCTATAGCCAAGAGACCTCCGATGAAGTAATGGAGAACCTATTTTGAGATTTCTAAGTGGATGGATATGAGTCATGTCTATAAAAGAGTGCATGAGCAAAAGTGAGAACTATCAAGAGTAGCCAGTAAAGAAATAGATAGCACCCTAGTAGAGTTAAAGAGGGTTATATCGGTATGAATTTTGATAAGGTAAAAGATTCCTAAAGGCAAATTTAAGAGTGGATACAAGGATAAGTCATGGCATAAGTAGTACTCGATTTAATACAATGATAATTGAGTTATGCCCAATGTTGAAGGATATGATTAAGTAAAGACCAAATAGTTTAGCTGAATTAATGAATTTATAAGCATATACCCTAATGCTTATAGATAGACTTGGGATATGAAATAACAATCACAAGATTTTTCGAGGTATATGGAAGAGAGAGCAAGGTAGAACATCAAGGATAAAAGAAATACAAGCTAATGAGTGCAATATGAGATTTTGATGATAGTCTTTGAAAAATCAAAAGAGATGAAGGAACTAGACAAGCTCTAAAGACCGTTACACCAGATTTTTTAGTTCAAGTCTTTTTGGACTAGATGTTCAATTAAATTGGTGTTATGAACAATGATTGAATCATATTAATGGATGGATGAAATTTGGACGCAACCTAAATAAACTTGAGATGGCAGACTTTGACGTCATCTTGGAAATAGATTGGTTGTCTCGACACTCTACAAAGTGATTATGTGCATAGAAGAGGTTATCATTCAAGAATAAAGATGACATATAATTTGGTTTTATTGGAAGCATATTACCTAGTAAGCAGAAGCTGATCCTCTCTATGCTAAGGGCAAAGAGATGCCTTGAAGAGTAATGAGTTGGATATATGGTATCTGTGGTATACGTTACCAAAGAAGCACCACAGATGGAAGACACTGATGTGATGCATAAATTTTCTAATGTGTTTTTAGGAGAGTTACCTAGGTTACCATCTGATCATGCGATCGAGTTTGTCATCGACTTGTTACCTAGGACGATACTTGTGTCATGGGAACCTGTAGAGTAGCTCCTACGGAGTTAAAGAAATTGAGACTCAACTACAAGAGTTATTAGACAAGGGTTCTAATCGGCTAAGTATTGTATCATGGGAAGCGCCAATGCAATTCGTGAAGAAGAAAGATGGTAGTGTTGTCTGCGTATAAACTACCGAGAATTTAACAAGCTCAAGAACAGGAATCGATATTCACAACCTCAGATTGATGACTTGTTGCAAGAATCAAAGGTATTTTCTAAGATTGATCTTCGATCAAGATATCATCAGCTGAAGAATTTGGATAGCGATATCTCGAAGACAGTTTTTAAAATTAGGATTGGCCAATTATGAGTTCTCAATTATGACGTTTGGATTAACCAATGCCCTTACATCTTTTGTGGAACGGATGAACTGAGTGTTTCATGACATGTTGGACACGTCGGTCATAGTTTTCATAGATGATATTTTGGTTTATTCCAAGAATGAAACAACTCATACAACGGATTTTAGAACAGCTTAACAACAGCTGAGAAGTGAAAAGCTTATTGCCAATTCCAAGGAATATGAGACCCGACTAAACAAAGTGATCTTCTTAGATCATGTAGCATCATAAAAAGGGATTAAAGTGGAACCTATTAAGATAGAAGCAATTGTAGGGTGAGAAACACCTGAGGAATATTGCAGAGATCAGAAGTTTCTTGGGTTAGCTGGTTATTACAGATGATTGTTGGAAGACCACTCTAAGATCACAATACCTCTTACCAAGCTAACCAGGAAAGGAGATGAGTTTAATTGGACCGAAAAGTGTGAAGAATGTTTCCAAACTCTAAAGAAGGGTTGATATCAGCTCCCATCTTGATCGTTTCGGTACTAAGGGAACCTTTTACCCTATCCATCGAAGCTTTCGGATTGGATCTAGGATGCGGGTTGATGCAAGGTAGATAAGCAATTGCACATGCTTCAAGAAAAATTGAAGGAGCATGAAAAGAATTACCCTACTCGTGATTGGGAATTACCGGTGAAGAATTGTGTAATCAAGACTTGGAGACATTACCTATACAGAGAAGAATTTTAGATTAAATCGGTTACAAGAGTTTATTTATCTCTTCACCAGAAAGAGTTGAACATGAGTATAAAATAGCTGAAATTGCCCAAGGATTAAGACCATGATATTTAGTGTCACCCGAGCAAGGCTAATGTAATAGCTAAGGCCTTACGCAAGAAGGGATTATGAAGTCCAAGGAAGGACCCAGTATAAATGCTGCCTTATGTTCCACAGCAACAGATTCAGATTTGGAAGAAGAGTAACTTATAATAGATGCTAGTAATGATCCAATTGAGCGAGAATTTATGGATGAACTTATGGAGCAATAATTCGGTTACGTTGGGGCATTAAAGATCATCTCTAAATTGATGGATGAAGTAAAAGTAACAATTCTGTTAGATCTGTATATAAGAACAATGCAAGGAGATTTGGAGAAAGGAAAAACCAAACCTGACTTATTTTGGTTGCGGAGACGGTACTCAGGTACAGTGGTAGATTCTGAATACCTGAAGATAAGGATTCGAATGTCAGGAAGAGGATAATGATAAGAGTCCATTGTACTCAATATTCAGTACATACTAGAGTACCAATATGTATCATGACATGAAGAGATTATTTTGGCAGAAAGGGAAAGGAAGTGGTTGTGGATAGATGCATGTTTCAGTAATTGAATTATCAGCAAGTAAAGGCTGAAAGACAAATACCAACATGGCTTACAACAACAACTATTGGAGCTAGTTTGAAAGTGGAACTACATTACAATTAACTATGTCACTGATTTGCCATTGACCCTAGATCGATTGACGCAGTATGGGTGATTGTTGATCGCCTTATGAAGATAGCTCATTCCATTGCTATACGACCTCGGTATGCTTTATCTTGAAGTTTTGGAAGGATCTATAGGAAACAATGGGAACAAAGTTGAAGTTTAGTACCGCATTTTACCTTAAACCGACGGACAGTCGGGGAGGACTATACAAATCCAAAGAGATATGCTCCGAGCTTGTAAAATTGACTTCAAGGAACTTGAGTTGAGAAGGTACCATGAATTGAAGTTGTTATTAAGCAACCATGTAATGTTACCTAGGAAGCAGATACGATAGAAATGTCAAATTCCTTTTCTTTTGGAATGAAGTTAGTGAATGAAGAGTTTTAAAACCTAAGTCTAGTGAAGAAAACCATCGAGTGGCAGACAAGATCAAAGAAAAGGGGCAGGATAGCTCAGGATTGTCAGAATAGACACCAAGACCTTGAGTTCGCCATAAGTGACAAAGTGTTTTCAAGATATCACTTATGCGCAGTTTGAAATGATTAGACAAAAAGGGAAAGTCATAATTTATATATGTGTTGGATCTTATAAACTTTGGGGAGACGTAGAAAAGTTGCATATCAATTAGCGTTACCGCTGTCCAGGTCTAGTGTGCATGATGTATTTCGTGTGTCACTGTTGAAGAAGTACATTAAAGATCCATATTAAAGGTATTGACCACGGAATCACAGGATTAGATAGAATGTTTAACTATTGAAGTGGTACCAGCCTAGTTCACTAGTGGGAAGGTACAATGTTTCCAACGTCGGGATAATTATTTTGTGAAGGTAATCTGGCAAAGACAATACGTGGAGAAGAGTACATAGGAGGAAGAAGATGCAATGCGAAAATAGAATTCCCACCTATTGACTCCGAAGTAAATTCAAAATTTTGAGGACAAAATTTATTTTAAGGATGGGGGAGTCGTAAGATTCGTTCAAATTTTGAGGACAAAATTCATTTAAGGCTGGGGGAGTTGTAAGATCCGTACTTTCAAATTTCGAGGACGAAATTTCTTTTAAGGGTGGTGGAGTTGTAAGACCCACACGCCACGAACCTGGCCTAACCTTACATTTTGTGTCGGGAGCCGTCTACATATCATGGTCGAGCCAAGTGGACCAAGTGTGTGAAGAAACCCAAGACCCAATATGAAAATTTACCCAAAAACAGTCAAAATGAGGGTAGGGTCGCATGTTTTACCAGGCAGGTCCGACCCTCCCATCGACCCTCACCATCGACCCTCAACCATGGGTCGCAGGGTCTATGAATTGTCCGACCCTCCCATCGACCCTCGGCATTCGGGAAAAACAGCACCAACCGAAAATTGAGAAACCTTCCTAATTTCAATTGGAACCTTTCCTAAACTCAATGGGACTTATTTTGGGAGGTTTTGCCCTATAAATAGGACGTCCCTAAGCCTCTTTCACTCCTTTTACAACCCTAATTTGATTGAGAGAAAGAGAAGAGAAGGAAGAGAAGAAGAGAAGGAAAACTTGAAGAAAAGGCTAAGGAAGAAGAGGAAATTCAGAGGAACTCTGATTTCAGCAAACCTAAGGTATGAATACATTCCCCATGATTTATTTATGACTTTAGAATGGTTTATGAAGAGGGTATGACTTAGAAGAAACCCAAATCATCCATCCATGGTTTCGTTTCAATGGGAACCATGGAGGAGATCATTAAAACCATGTAGGTGAATAAAGTATAGTTCTAAACCATAGAACATGTATAGAATGGATTGTGGAAGTAAGCCATAGGACCCAACCATGAAAGAGAGAACGAAATCTGATATTTTTGACTCAAACCATGGAGGGTCGCACCTAGGGTCGATGGCAGATCCGACCCTAGCATCGACCCTCAGTGTTCGGGAAGTTCAGATTAGGGGGAGGGTCGCACCCAGGGTCGATCATGACTCCGACCCTACCTCCGACTCTCAGTTAATAGAATGATTTTTAAATTCTGAATAAATTCTAATTAAATTTTATTGACTTTGTTAGGTCTTCTAGCAATATAATAACATTATAAAGGTGATTCTAAAACTTAGAAAAGTATCTATTAGCAAGCTAAGGTGAGGAAACAGAACTCTAAACTAATTGGTTAATAACAAACTGTTTTCTATTTCTTGAGTCCAATGTCATGCTTGATTCTATGTGAATATGTTTGTAATGTGCTTACAGCATGCCATCCAATATTTCTATTACTTGTTCATGCATATTTACTTTATTGTTATAAACAACATGATGATGATGATGATGATAGGAATAGGCATGTGCTTGTATGTGTGTGGTTGATGTACTTGATGCGAGCGAGTATCAGGGGAGGTGGGATGAGAACGTCAATAAACATTAACCTTTGGCGGGTCTCAGCACTTGAGCTCTATCTCTAACTCAAGTCTTGTGCATTAGCATCGTCGTATCGCCATTACTTTAGTAGAACTATTATGTCGTAGAGTATCAGGGGAGGTGGTCTCAGTCCTTGTAGTCTCTGACTCTCCTGGGGGGCCTTAGCTCTATCTCTATGGACATTCTGTGGGATGCTAGGGTGAGGCCTTGGATACACTGTTTGGCATTAGGATTGGTTAGTTGCGAGCCCAGTTTGCAGCCCTCGTCAACAGGGGCTTACGTGTTGGTATGGCACTATATAGCAATAAACGTAACCTTTGTTATATAATGTTCATGGTTGGGTGCATGTGAGTTGACGATAAACGTGATCTTCGGATAACGTCACACACTCGTGTATAGAGACGGGATCAATAAATGCGACCTTTGGCTACCGAAATCTTTCTATTGCATACTGCAAACTTTAAACTGGACCAAAGATATAATTTGATTGCATGCATATGTACAGTTGCATTGTTTTGTTTACTCATTGAGCTCAAGTTGGAGAGCTGACCCTCGCACGCGCAATTCTTTTTAGTTTCTGATATTACAGGTACTATGATTGAAGATTATGTCTACTCGCCAACATATGCACGGGTGGTGGCTATGAATGAGCAAGCTGTGGAGAACGAACATGGTTCGTTACGCGAGCATTTCAGCGATGGATACGTTTAGTGTTTAGTTTTCGTATTTGGATATTGTAATATGTATTAAGTTATGTTTTGGTTACTTGGAAATAAATGGAATATTAATTATTTATCATGTTTAGACCTCAGTTCATTATCTGTAAGACTTCCGCTATTTAATTTATTACCTCTGATTAATGTGGAATGTGTTTTGGTTTATCATATGTGGGATACCCTATTTTGAGATCCTGGTTGAACCGTTGGTTTGTTGATGGTTCAACACCGTTTCGAATGGTGCGGAACTGGGGTGTGACATTCTCTCTCTGCTCTCTTATTCTCTCTCTACTTCTCTCTCTCTCTCTGTCTCTCTTTCTCACTCTCTCTTTCTCTTTTTCTCTATCTTTCTACTTTACTCTCTCCCTCTCTCTTTCAACTTCTCTCTCTCTCTCTTTTCAGCTTCTCTCTCTCTTTTTCTCTATTTCTCTCCCTTTCTACTTTTCTCTCCCCGTTACTACTTTTCAATCTCTTTCTACTTTTCTCCCTCTTTTTACTTATCTCTCTCTCCCACTCCCTCTCCTCTTCTCTCACCTTTTCTCTCTCATACGCTTTATCTCTCTCCTCTCTCTCTCTCTCTCTCTCTCTCTCTCTCTCTCTTTCTTTCTACTTCCTCTCTACTTTTTGCTCGCTCTTTAATTTTCTCTCTCGCTCTCTCTTTCTCTTTCTACCTCTCTTTCTTTCCCCCTATCTCTCCCTCTCTCTCTCTCCCTCTCACTCTCTCTTTCTCTCTCTCACACTCTTTATCTTTCTCTCTCTCTCTCTCTTTCTACTTCTCTCTCTCTTTCTCTCTCTCTCTCTCTCTTTCTACCTCTCTTTCTCTTTCTCCATATTTCTCTCTCTCTCTCTTTCTACTACTCTTTCTCTCTCTCCCCCTCTCTTTTTCTCTTTCTACTTCTCTCTTACCTTCTGTAAGACCCGCACGCCACGAACCCGGCCTAACCTTACATTTTGTGTCGGGACCCGTCTACATATCATGGTCGAGCCAAGTGGACCAAGTGTGTGAAGAAACCCAAGACCCAATATGAAGATTTACCTAAAAACAGTCAAAATGAGGGTAGGGTCACAGGTTTTAACAGACAGGTCCGACCCTCCCATCGACCCTCAACCATGGGTCGTAGGGTCTATGAGTTGTCCGACCCTCACCATCGACCCTCGACATTCGGGAAAAAACAGCACGAACCGAAAATTGAGAAACCTTCCTAATTTCGATTGGAACCTTTCCTAAACTCAATGGGACTTATTTTTGGAGGTTTTACCCTATAAATAGGACGTCCCTAAGCCTCTTTCACTCCTTTTACAACCCTAATTGGATTGAGAGAAAGAGAAGAGAAGGAAGAGAAGAAGAGAAGGAAAACTTGAAGAAAAGGCTAAGGAAGAAGAGGAAATTCAGAGGAACTCTGAATCTCAGCAAAACTAAGGTATGGATACATTCCCCATGATTTATTTAAGACTTTAGAATGGTTTATGAAGAGGATATGACTTAGAAGAAACTCAAACCATCCATCCATGGTTAGGTTTTCATGGAAAACCATGGAGGAGATCATTAAAACCATGTAGGTGAATAAAGTATAGTTCTAAACCATAGAACATGTTTAGAATGGATTGTGGAAGTAAGCCATAGGACCCAACCATGAAAGAGAGAATGAAAGCTGATATTTTCGACTCAAACCATGGAGGGTCGCACCTAGGGTCGATGGCAGATCCGACCCTAGCATCGACCCTCAGTGTTCGGGAAGTTCAGATTAGGGGAGGGTCACACCCAGGGTCGATCATGACTCCGACCCTACCTTCGACCCTCAGTTAACAGAATGGTTTTAAATTTGGAATTAATTCTAATTAAATTCTATCGACTTTGTTAGGTCTTCTAGCAATATAATAACATTATAAAGGTGATTCTAAAGCTTGGAAGAGGATCTAATAACAAGCAAAGGTGAGGGAACAAGACCTAAACTAACTGGTTAATAATAAACTGTTTTATTTCTTGAGTCCAATGCCTTATTGATTCTATGCGTGTATGCTTGTATGTGCATTTAACATGTCATCCAATATTTCTATTATTCGTTCATGCATACTTACTTTACTGTTTATAACATGGTGATGATGATGATGATAGGAATAGGCATGTGTTTGTGTTTGGCTAGTGTATATGGTGCGGGTAGGGATGGTATCAACCGGTACAGCCATGACCGTTCTTCATGGGGTGTATATTGTGCCATGGTCTATTCAAGTCATGTCCACTAAGCAAGTGTTAGTGTGCTTGATGCGAGGGGAGCATCAGGGAGAGGACGTGGCATTGTGGTTCAGCCTGGTCACCACACTCTAGCTCTATATCTACTCAAGTCTTGTCCACTAACATCGTCGTATCGCCATTACCTTTGCGAAACTAATATGTCGTAGGGTATCAGGGGGGGGGGACGTGGCATTGTGGTTCAGCCTGGTCACCAGACCCTAGCTCTATCTCTATGGATGTATTGAGGGATGCTGGGGTGAGGCCTTGGATACATTGTTTGACATTAAGGTTGGTTAGTTGCGAGCCCAGTTTGCAAGCCCTCGCCAACAGGGGCTTACGTGTTGGTATGGGCAACCGGTACAGCCATGCCGTTTTCATGGGGTGTATATTGTCCATGGTGGGTGCATGTGGGGCGACAGTGGCGTTTTCATTGGGCATTTCCACACACTCGTGTATAGAGGTGCGGCGGCCACCTATCCTTTCTATAGCACATTGCAAACTTTAAACCAGACCAAAGATATGAATTGATTGCATGCATATGTATTTTTGCATTGTTTTGTTTACTCACTGAGCCGTGATGTGTGCTCACCCTTTCGAATTTGAATACTTTTAGTTGATGATGCAGGTACCATCGTTGAAGATTACATGAACGCTCCTGTGTACGGGCATGTGGCGACAATGGAAGCTGAAGACATAGTGGATACGCATTGACTCCTCTTGCGAGTGCAACTCATGCGTATTCGATTAGATTTTGTTTTATTTATTTGGATTTAGTAAAGACATGTATTCGATATTTTATTTATGTCTCGGTTGAAACAACATAATTGGATATTTTATTTATGAGTATCACAGTTAGAATTTCTCAGTTCATTTTCTGTAAGACTTCTACTATTTATTTTATTACCTCTGATTAATGTGGAATGTGTTTTGGTTTATCATATGTGGGATAGCCTATTTTGAGATCCTGGTTGAACCGTTGGTTTATTGACGGTTCATCACACCATTCTGGTTAGACCAAAATTAGGGTGTGACAACTTGGTATCAGAGCTCTCGTAGGCCTTACCCATTAAACCTGAATACTTCCACTGGAGTCCATGAACTGAGTTAGGATAAATTAAAAACTTTAATACAAACAAACCATAAGCACCTGTGTTGGTTGAGACAGAAATTAAACAAGACGATAATGTACATATAAAAGGTGGAACCATATATATACACTCACACGGAAAGAGAAGACCAAAAATTATCCCAATAAACAAACAAAATTAGGGTATTATCTATAAGTTGGGTAGTTATCCAAGTATACAAGGATATAGTACAGTAGCAAGAAGGAAGCTTCTGTAAAGCAGAAAATTTAATACCTAGTTGATAATCACAAGATGTGAAACTCGATGTATTTGGGAAAGAAAGAAAATGGCTAGTAATGCCTAAACCCCTGTAGAGATAAAGGAAAAGAACTCGGGCTAAATCCAAACAGAGATAAGAGGATAATGGCCATGTAAGTAGATATGTTTATATAGGATGCGGTGCATTATTGACTTACTCTTATGATTATAGAGGATGCACATACCAGATTTTAATTTCTCAGACCTTGACAGGATACCTTCTTGATTTAACCTGTCAATTGGAGTTATAGATATTGTTTCTTTAGTATTAGTCCTGATTATACCAATCTCAACCACTATCATGATCGAAAACATGAACAATGATATGAACTGAATGAATAGTTAAATGTTTAATCGTGTTGAGTGTACATCTTCTGATTTATACCTGATTTATTGATGTACAAAATCTTTCTCCAGATTTATACCTGATTTACTGATGTATGAAAGCTTCTCTAGATTTACTCCTGTAGTGCCTTGACCAATGGCAATATATATTCGATAGAACCTGTAACCATGAGGTTAAGAATTGTAAAACCTCTATTGCATGTATTTGGACCACCGTGCAACTTAACGATCTTTTGATGCCGGTTGGATTACTACAGATTTACTCCTGATTCTTTAAACCTAGGTGCACTAGATAAAGCAAGTGTTGTCATTATGCTAAATCGACGGAAGGAAGTGAATCACTTTTGGATGAACATTTTGATTCATACACTCCCTGACCTTGTTGATAAAGATGATTAGTGATAATGGAATTATTGGAAGAAAGATGATTAAATTCAGATTAAATGTTATAGCCAATGAACCTCAGATGAAGTAATAGAGGATTTGTTTTAAGATTGCTAAATGTATGGATATGAGTCATGTCTATAAAAGAGTGCATGAGCAAAAGTGAGAACTATCAAGAGTAACCAGTAAAGAAATAGATAGCACTTAAAGATGGTTATATCGGTATGAAATTTTGACAAGGTAGAAGATTCCTAAAGGCAAATCTAAGAGTAGATACAAGGATAAAGTCAAAAAAAATCATGGCATTAATAGTACTCAGTTAAATACAATGATAATTGAGTTATGCCCAATGTTGAGTGATATGATTAAGTAAAGACCAAAATAGTTTGGCTGAATCAATGAATTTATAAGCATATACCCTAATGCTTATAGATAGACTTGGGATATGTAGTAACAATCACAAGGTATGTTTCGAGGTATATGGAAGAGAGAGCAAGGTAGAACAACAAGGATAAAAGAAATACAAGCTAATGAGTGCAATATGAGATTTTGATGATAGTCTTTGAAAAATCAAAAGAGATGAAGGAACTAGACAAGCTCTTAAGACCGTTACATCAGATTTTGCTAGTTAAGCACTTTTGGACTAAATGTTGTTTTAGATGAGTGTTATGAACAATGATTGAATCATATTAATGGATGGATAAAATTTCGACGCAACCTAATTAGACTTGAGATGGCAGACTTTAACGTCATCTTAGGGATAGACTGGCCGTCTCAACACTCTACAAAGTTGTTATGTGCATAGAAGAGGTTATCATTTAAGAATAAAAACGACATATAATTTAGTATTATTGGAAGTATGTTTCCTAGGAAGTGAAAGCTGATCCTCTCTATGCTAAAGGTGAAGAGATGTTTTGAAGAGAAAGAAGTTGGATATATGGTATCTTGTGGTATACGTTACCAAAGAAGCACCACAGATGGAAGATATTGATGTGATACATGAATTTCCTGATGTATTTCCAGGAAACTTATCGGGTTACCATCTGATTAAGTGACCGAGTTCGTCATCGACTTGTTACCAAGGACGATACTCGTGTCAAAGGCACCTGTAGAGTAGCTTCTATGGAGTTAAAGGGATTGAGACGCAACTACAATAGTTATTAGACAAGAGTTCTAATTGGCTAAGTATTGCATCATGGGAAGTGCTAATGCAATTCATGAAGAAGAAGGATGGTAGTGTTGTTTGCGTATAGACTACCGGGAACTAAACAAGCTTACAGTCAAGAATCGATATCTACTACCTTAGATCGATGACTTGTTTAAACAGTTGCAAGGAGCAAAGGTATTTTCTTCAGTCAAGATATCATCAGCTGAAGAATTTTGGACAGAAATATCTCGAAGATAGCTTTTAGAATCAGGATTGGATATTATGAGTTCTCGATTATGACGTTTGGATTAACCAATGCCCTTACGTCTTTTATGGAGCTGATGAACTGGGTGTTTCATGACATGTTGGACACATCGGTCATAGTTTCATAGATGATATTTTGGTTTATTCCAAGACTGAAGCAACTCATACAACGAATTTTAGAACAGCTTCACAACATCTGAGAAGTGAAAAGCTTATTGCCAATTCCAAGGAATATGAGACCCGAATAAACAAAGTGATCTTATTAGGTCACGTAGCGTCATAAAAAGGAATAAAGTGGACCCTATTAAGATAGAGGTAATCATATGGTGAGAAACACCTAAAGAGTATTGCGAAGATCAGAAGTTTCTTGGGTTTAGCTGGTTATTACTGACAATTTTGGAGGACCACTCTAAGATCGCAAAACCTCTTACCAAGCTAACCAGGAAGGGAGAGGAGTTTAATTTGACTGACAAGGGTGAAGAATATTTCCAGATTCTAAAGTAAGATTGATATCAGTTCCCATCTTGATCATTCCGGCACCAGGGAAACCTTTTACCCTATCCATCGGAGCTTTCGGATTGGATCTAGGATGCGGGTTGATGTAAGGTAAATAAGCAATTTCATATGCTTTAAGAAAACTGAAAGAGCATGAGAAGAGTTACCCAACTCATGATTGGAGTAAATAATTGTGATTCATGCAATCAAGACTTGGAGACATTATTTTAACGGAGAAGAATTTTAGATTAGATCGGATTACAAGCGTTTTATTTATCTCTTCATTAGAAAGAGTTGAACATGAGGATAAAATAGCTGAAATTGCCTAAGGATTAAGACTGTGATATTCAGTGTCACCCGAGCAAGGCTAATGTAGTAGCTAAGCCTTAATAAAAAAAAAAAAAAAAGGGAATTATGAAGTCCGAAGAAGGACCTAGTAAAAATGCTGCCTCATGTTATGCAACAACAGATTGATTTGGAAAAAGAGTAACATATAATAGAAGCTAGGGATGACCCAATTAAGCGAGAACTTATGGATGAACTTATGGAGCAATAATTCCTCGCTTGCATTCAATACATTAAAGATCATCTCTAAATTGATGGATTAAGTAAAAGTAGCAATTTTGTTATATCTGTATATAAGAACAATGCAAGAAGATTTAGAGAAAAGAAAACCCAACCCTGACTTACTTTGGATGTGGAGACGGTACTCAGATACAAAGGTAGATTCTGAATACCTGAAGATAAAGACTCGGATATCATGAAGAGGATAATGATAAGAGCCCATTGTACTCCATATTCAGGACATCCTAGAGTACCAATATGTATCATGACCTGAAGAGATAACAAATGTGGCTTAGTGCATGTTCCAATGTCTGAATTATCAGCAAGTAAAAGTTACAAGACAAAGACCACCATGGCTTACAAAAAAAACTATCGGAGCCAGTCCGGAAGTGAAACTGCATTACAATGAACTATGTCACTGAATTGCCACTGACTCCTAGATCGATTGACGCAGTATGGGTGATTGTTGATCGCCTTATGAAGATCGCCTTTGGAGCGGCTAACTAAGCTATATATGGATAATATTGCCAGACTGAATGGTATGCATGAGAACTTAGTGTCGGTCAGAGGCTTATGCTTTATTTTGAAGTTTTGGGAGGATCTACAGAAGATAATGGGAACAAAGTTGGAGTTTAGTACCGCATTTTACCTTAAATCGATGGACAGTCGGGGCGGACTATACAAATCCTAAGAGATATGCCCCGAGTTTATGAAATTGATTTCAAGGAACTTGAGTTGAGAAGTTACCGTGAATTGAAGTTTCTATTAAGCTACCATGTAAATGTTACCCATATGGCATGGTACGGTAGAAATGTCAAACCCCTCTGGTTTGGAGTAAAGTCGGTAGATGAAGAATTTTGAGACCTATGGTTAATGAAGAAAACTATCGAGTGGTAGACAAGATCAAAGAAAAGGGGCAGGATAGCTCAAGTTGTCAGAGAGACACCAAGACCTTGAGTTCGCCATAAGTGACAAAGTGTTCTTAAAGATATCTTTTATGCGGAGTTTGAAACGATTAGACAAGAAGGGAAAGTCATATTTTATATATGCGTCGAATCTTATAAACTCTAGAGAGACGTAGAAAAGTTGCATATCAATTAGCGTTACCGCTATCCATGTCTAGTGTGCATGATGTATTTCGTGTGTCACTATTGAAGAAGTACATTAAAGATCCATATTAAAGGTATTGACCAAGGAATCACTGGATTAGATAGAATGTTTAACTATTGAAGTGGTACCAGCTTAGTTCACTAGTGGGAAGGTACAATTTTTCCAAGGCCGGGATAACTATTATGTGAAGGTAACCTGGCAAAGACAATACGTGGAGAAGAGTGCATAGGAGGAATAAGATGCAATGTGGAAATAGAATTCCCACCTATTGACTCCGAAGTAAATTCAAAATTTTGAGGACAAAATTAATTTTAAGGATGGGGGAGTTGTAAGATTCGTTCAAATTTTGAGGACAAAATTCATTTAAGGATGGGGGAGTTGTAAGATCCGTACTTTCAAATTTTGAGGATGAAATTTCTTTTAAGGCTGGTGGAGTTGTAAGACCCGCACACCACGAACCCGGCCTAACCTTACATTTTGTGTCGGGACCCGTCTACATATCATGGTCGAGCCAAGTGGACCAAGTGTGTGAAGAAACCCAAGACCCAATATGAAGATTTACCTAAAAATAGTCAAAATGAGGGTAGGGTCGCAGGTTTTAACAGACAGGTCTGACCCTCCCATCGACCCTCACCATCGACCCTCAACCATGGGTCGCAGGGTCTATGAGTTGTCCGACCCTCCCATCGACCCTCACCATCGACCCTCGACATTCGGGAAAAAACAGCATGAACCGAAAATTGAGAAACCTTCCTAATTTCGATTGGAACCTTTCCTAAACTCAATGGGACTTATTTTTGGAGGTTTTACCCTATAAATAGGACGTCCCTAAGCCTCTTTCACTCCTATTACAACCCTAACTGGATTGAGAGAAAGAGAAGAGAAGGAAGAGAAGAAGAGAAGGAAAACTTGAAGAAAAGGCTAAGGAAGAAGAGGAAATTCAGAGGAACTCTGAATCTCAGCAAAACTAAGGTATGGATACATTCCCCATGATTTATTTAAGACTTTAGAATGGCTTATGAAGAGGATATGACTTAGAAGAAACCCAAATCATCCATCCATGGTTAGGTTTTCATGGAAAATCATGGAGGAGATCATTAAAACCATGTAGGTGAATAAAGTATAGTTCTAAACCATAGAACATGTTTAGAATGGATTGTGGAAGTAAGCCATAGGACCCAACCATGAAAGAGAGAATGAAAGCTGATATTTTCGACTCAAACCATGTAGGGTCGCACCTAGGGTCGATGGCAGATCCGGCCCTAGCATCGACCCTCAGTGTTCGGGAAGTTCAGATTAGGGGGAGGGTCGCACCCAGGGTCGATCATGACTCCGACCCTACCTCCGACCCTCAGTTAACAGAATGGTTTTTAAATTTGGAATTAATTCTAATTAAATTCTATCGACTTTGTTAGGTCTTCTAGCAATATAATAACATTATAAATGTGATTCTAAAGCTTGGAAGAGGATCTAATAACAAGCAAAGGTGAGGGAACAAGACCTAAACTAACTGGTTAATAATAAACTGTTTTATTTCTTGAGTCCAATGCCTTATTGATTCTATGCGTGTATGCTTGTATGTGCATTCAACATGTCATCCAATATTTCTATTATTCGTTCATGCATACTTACTTTATTGTTTATAACATGGTGATGATGATGATGATAGGAATAGGCATGTGTTTGTGTTTGGCTAGTGTATATGGTGCGGGTAGGGATGGTATCAACCGGTACAGCCATGACCGTTCTTCATGGGGTGTATATTGTGCCATGGTCTATTCAAGTCATGTCCACTAAGCAAGTGTTAGTGTGCTTGATGCGAGGGGAGCATCAGGGGGAGGACGTGGCATTGTGGTTCAGCCTGGTCACCACACTCTAGCTCTATATCTACTCAAGTCTTGTCCACTAACATCGTCGTATCGTCGTTACCTTAGCGGAACTAATATATCGTAGGGTATCAGGGGGGGGGGGACGTGGCATTGTGGTTCAGCCTGGTCACCAGACCCTAGCTCTATCTCTATGGATCTATTGTGGGATGCTGGGGTGAGGCCTTGGATACATTGTTTGACATTAGGGTTGGTTAGTTGCGAGCCCAGTTTGCAAGCCCTCGCCAACAGGGGTTTACGTGTTGGTATGGGCAACCGGTACAGCCATGCCATTTTCATGGGGTGTATATTATCCATGGTGGGTGCATGTGGGGCAACAGTGCCATTTTCATTGGGCGTTTTCACACACTCGTGTATAGAGGTGCGGCGGCCACCTATCCTTTCTATAGCACATTGCAAACTTTAAACCAGACCAAAGATATGAATTGATTGCATGCATATGTATTGTTGCATTGTTTTGTTTGCTCACTGAGCCGTGATGTGTGCTCACCCTTTCGAATTCGAATACTTTTAGTTGATGATGCAGGTACCATCGCTGAAGATTACATGAACGCTCCTGTGTACGGGCATGTGGCGACAATGGAAGCTGAAGACATAGTGGATACGCATGACTCTTGCAAGTGCAACTCATGCGTATTCGATTAGATTTTGTTTTATTTATTTGGATTTAGTAAAGACATGTATTCGATATTTTATTTATGTCTCGGTTGAAACAACATAATTGGATATTTTATTTATGAGTATCACAGTTAGAATTTCTCAGTTCATTATCTGTAAGACTTCCGCTATTTATTTTGTTACCTCTGATTAATGTGGAATTTGTTTTGGTTTAACATATGTGGGATAGCCTATTTTGAGATCCTGGTTGAACCGTTGGTTTATTGACGGTTCATCACACCATTCTGGTTAGACCAAAATTGGGGTGTGACACCTTCCCTCCCTCTCTACTTTTCTCTCTCTCTTTCTATCTCATTCGCACTTTCTCTCTTTCTTTCCCTCTCACTGTAATTATACTTCTCCCTTTCTACTTATCTTGATCTCTCTCTCTCGCTCTTTCTCTCTCTCTCTCTCTCTTTATATTTTACGTCTCTGTTTACTTCTCTCTCTCTTTTTCTCTCCCTCTCACTCTCTTTTTACTTCTCTCTCACTCTCTTATTTTTCTCTCTTTTACTCTCTCTCTCTTACATTCTACTTCTCTCACTATCCAATTTCCTCTTTTTTTTCTCTCTCTCTCTCTTTCTTTTTTAACTTCCCTCTCTCTTTATACTTCTCACTCTTTCTTTCCCTCTCTCTCTTTACTTCTCTCACCCTCTCTCTACTTCTCTCTATCAACTTTTATCGCTCTCTCTATCTCTCATTCTATCTCCACTTCTCCCTCTCCCTCTCTCTCTACTTCTCTCTCTCTCTTTCGCCCTCTCTCTCTCTCTCTTTCAACTTCTCCCTCCCTCTTTCTACTTCTCTCTCCCAATCTCTCTTCACTTTTCTCTCCCTCTCTACTTCTCTCTCTCTCTCACTTTATCTCTCTCTATACTTCTCTCCCTCTTTCTCTCTCTACTTTTTTCTCCCTTTCTCTCTCTAATTTTTACAACTATTTCCCTCTCTCGCTCTCTCCCTCTCTCCTTCTCCCTCTCTCTCTCTCTCTTTCTACTTCTCTTTCTTTCTCTCTCTCTCCCCTCTCTTTTTACCTCTCTTTCTCTCTCTCTCTCTCTCTATTTTTACTTCACTTTCTTTCTCTCTCTCCCTCTCTCTATCTCATTCTTTTTTTAACTTCTCCCTCTACTTCTTTGTTTCTCTCTCTCTATTTACCTCACTCTCTCTCTCTTTCTCTCTCTTTCGACTACTCTATTTCTGCTTTTCCTTCTCCCTCTCTCCCCCACTCTCTCTCTCTTCGTACTTATCTCTCTACTCCTCTCTTTCTTTCTCTTTCTTCCTTTCCCTCCCTCTCTCTCTATCTCTTTCTTTGTACATGTCTCTCTCTCTCTCTCTCTCTCTCTCTCTCTCTCTCCTTCTCTCTCTCTTTCCCCCTCTACTCTCTCCCTCTTTCTCTCTCTCTCTCACTCTCTCCTTTTATCTCTCTCTCTCCCTTTACTTCTCTTTATCTAACTTTTTTTCTCTCTCTCCCTCTTTCTACTTTTCTCTCTCTCTCTTTCTCTTTCTACTTTTCCTTTTCTCCCTCTCTCTTACTCACTCACTCTCTCTCTCACACCCTCTCCCCCTTTATACTTTCTCTCTCTTTTTCTCTCTCTACTCTCTCTCTTTTTCTCTCTCTACTCTCTCTCCGTCTGTCTATCTTTCTCCTTATTTCTCCCACTCTCTCTCTCTCCCTCTCCCTCTCTTTCTACTTTTCTCTTTATTTCTCTATCTCTCTCCCTTTTTACTTTTCTCTCTCTCTCTCTCCCTTTCTACTTTTCTCTCTCTCACTCTCTCTCTCCCTCTCCCTCTCCCTCTCTTTCTACTTTTCTCTTTCGACTTCTCTTTCTCTTTCTCTTCCGATCTCTCTCTCTATCTTTCTACTTATCTCTCTGCATCTGTCTCTCTCTCTCTTTACATCTTTTTATCCCTCTAATTCTTTCTTTCTACTTCTCTCTCTATACTTATCTCCCTCTTTGTCTTTCTCTCTCTCTTTCTCTTTCTACTTCTTCCACTCTTCACTTTTCCCTCTTTTTACTTCCATCTCTCATTATACTTCTCTCATTCTCTAATACAACTTCTATCTTTCTCTCTTTTAACTTTTCTCCCTCACTCTTTCTCTTTCTCTCACTTTCACTCTCTCACACTCTTTCTCTCTATCTCTCTCTCCCTCTCTACTTCTCCCCCTCTTTCTTTCTCTCTCTCTCTCTCTCTCGTTCTACCTCTCTCATTCTCCCTATTTCTCTCTCTCTCTCTCCCTCTCCCTCTCTCACACTCCCACTTTCTACTTTTTCTTTCTACTTCTCTTTCTCTCTCTCTCCCCCTCCCTCTTTTTCTTTCTACATATCTCTGACCTTTCCTCCCTTTCTACTTCTCTTTATCTCTTTCGCTCTTTCGCACTTTCACTTTTTTCTCTCTTTCTTTCTCACTGACTCTATTTACCTCTCTCTCTCTTTCTCTCACTTTCTTTCTCTCTCTTTCTACATCTCTCTTTCTACTTCTCCTTCTCCTTCTTTCCCTCTCTCTCTCTCTTTTTACTTCTCTCTATACTCCTCTCTTTCTTTCTCTTTCTTCCTCTCCCACTGTCTCTCTCTCTCTCTCTCCCTCTCTTTCTTTGTACATCTTTCTCTCTCTCTCCTTCTCTCTTCCTCTCTCTCTCTCTCTCTCTCTCTCTCTCTCTCTCTTTTTCTCTTTCTCTATCTTTTTACATCTCTCTCTCCCTCTTTCTCTAACTCTCTCTACTACTTCTCTCTCTCTTACTCTCTGCCTCCCTCTCTCCTACTTCTCTCTCTCTCTCTCTCTTTCTACTTCTCTCTTTCTTTTTCTCAATTTCTCTCCCTTTTCACTTTTCTCTCTCCGTGTTACTACTTCTCTTTCTCTCTTTCTACTTTTCTCTCTCTTTTTACTTTTCTCTCCCTCCCTCTCTCTCTCCTTCTCTCTCTTTCTCCCTCTCCCACAGACTTTCTCTCTCTTTCACTTTCTACTTTTCTCTCTCTCCCTCCCTTTTTCTTTCTACCTCTCTCTCTTTCTCCTTATCCCTCTCTCTCTCTCTCTCTCTCTCTCCCTCTCACTTTCCCTTTCTACTTCTCTTTCTCTCCCTCTCCCTCCCCCTCTCTCTCTATTTCTTTCTACCTCTCCCCTTACTTCTCTCTCTCTACTTCTCCCTCTCTCTCTACTTCTCTCTCTCTCCCTCTCTCTCTCTTTCTCTCTCTCCTTATCTTTTTACTTCTCTCTTTCTCCCCCTCTCTCTCTTTTTTCTTTTTACTTCTCTCTCTCTCTTTCTTTCTCTCTCTCTCTCTCTCTCTTTCTACTTCTCTCTCTCTCTCTCTTTTATATCTCTCTATCCCACTCTCTCTCTCTTACTTTCTACTTTTATCTCTTTCTAGTTCCATCTTTCTCTCACTCTCTTTCTCACTTTCTTCATCTCTCTATCCCTCTCTGACTCTCCCTTTCTACGTCACTTTCTCCCTCTCTACTTATCTACCTCTACATCTCTCTCACTTTCTTTCACTCACTCGCTCTTTCTCTCTCTACCTCTCCCTTTCTATTTCTCAATCAACTTCTCTCTCTCTATCTCTCTCTTTTTCTACTTCGCTCTCTTTCTACTTCTCTTTCTCCATCTCCCTCATCATTTTTCTCTCTCTCTCTCTCTTTTTCTCTCTATTTCTCTGTCTACTTCACTCTCTCTCCTTTTCTCCCTCTCATCCTTTTATCTGTTCTCTCTTTCTCACTCTCCCTTTACTTTTCCCCTCATTTTCTCTCTCTCTCTCTCTCTCTCTCTCTCTCTCTCTCTCTCTTTGTCTCTCTCTCGCTCTCTCTTTCTGCATCTTTCTACTTCTCTCTCTCCCTCTCTCTTTCAACTTCTCTCTCTCTTTTCAACTCATCTCTCTCTTTTTCTCTATTTCTCTCTCTTTCTAATATTCTCTCTGTTACAACTTTTCTCTCTCTTTCTACTTTTCTCCCTCTTTTTACTTCTCTCTCTCTCTCTCTCCAACTCTCTCTCTCTCTCTCTCTCTTCTTCTCTAACTTTCTCCCTCTCACGTGCTTTCTCTCCCACATTCTCTCTCTCTCTCTCGCTCTTTCTAATTCTCTCTCTACTTTTCGCTCTCTCTTTAATTTTCTCTCTCTCTCTCTCTCTCTTCCCTTTCAACCTCTCTTTCTTTCTCCCTACCTCTCCCTCTCTCTCTCTCTCTCTGCCTCTAACTCTCATTCTCTCTCTCACACTCTTTCATTCTCTCTCTCTCTCTTTCAACTTCTCTCTCTCTCTTTCTACCTAGTTTTCTCTCTCTCTCTCTCTCTCTCTCTCTCTCTCTCTCTCTCTCTCTCTCTTTCTCTCTTTCTCCCTCCCTATTTTTCTCTCTCTCACTCTCCCTTTCTACTTTTTTCTTTCTACTTCTCTTTCTCTCTTTCCCCCTCTCACTTTTTCTTTCTACTTCTCTCTTACCTTCCCTCCCTCCCTACTTCGCTATCTCACTCCTCTATCTCTCTCTCTATACTTCTCTCTCTACATTCCTCTCCCTTTCTCTCCCTCTCTACTTCCCTCTCTCTCTATCTCTCCCTCTCTTTTTACCTCTCTTTGTCTCTCTCTCTCTTTCTACTTCTCTTTCTTTCTCTCTCTCTCTCCCTCTGTCTGTCTCACTCTTTCTTTCAACTTCCCCCACTACTTCTCAATCTCTCTTTCTCTATTTTCCTCTCTCTCTCTCTCTCTTTCCCTCTCTGTTTCTACTTCTCCCTTTATACTTTTCCCTCTCCCTCTCTCCCTCTCTCTCCCTTTTTTTAATTCTCTCTTTACTCCTCCCTTTCTTTCTCCTTCTTCCTCTCCCTTCCTCTCTCTCTCCCTTTCTTTGTACTTCTCTCTCTCTCTCCTTCTATCTCTTTCTCTCTCTCTTTCACTCCTTCTCTCTCTCTATTTCTCTCTCTCTCTCTCTCTCTCTCTCTCGCCCCTCTCTCTTTCTCTTTCCTTCTACTTCTCCCTCTCCCTCTCTCTAACTCTCTCTACTACTTCTCTCTCTCTCTCTCTCTCTCTCTCTCTCTCTCTTTTGACTTCCCTCTTTCTTTTTCTCTATTTCTCTCTCCGTGTTACGACTTCCCTTTCTCTCTTTCTACTTTTCTCCCTTTTTTTACTTCTCTCTCTGCCTCTCTCTTTCTCTCCTCCTCTGTCTTTTTCCCTCTCACATACTTTCTCTCTCTCTTTCTCTATCTACTTTTCTCACTCTCTTTACTTTTCTCTCTCTCTTTTTCTTTCTACCTCTCTCTCTTTCTCCCTATCTCTCCCTCTCTCTCTCTCTCTCCCCCCTCTCTCTTTCTCCCACTCCCGTAGACTTTCTCTCTCTCTTCCTCTTTCTACTTTTCTCTCTCTCTCCCTCTCCCTCTCACTTTCTCTTTTTACTTTTCCCTTTCTACTTTTCTTTCTCTTTCTCCCTCTCTCCTCCTCTCTCTCTCTTTCTTTCTACATCTCTCCTTACTTCTCTCTCTCTACTTCTCCCTCTCTCTCTACTTATCTCTCCCTCTCTCTTTCTCTCCCTCTTTATCTTTTTGCTTCTCTCTTTTTACTTCTCTCTCTCACTCTTTCCTTTTTTCTTCTTTCTCTCTCTCTTTTTTTTCTCTCCCTCTCTTTTTACTTTTTCCTCTCT
The DNA here is from genome assembly GCA_028583415.1 of Protea cynaroides. Lineage (NCBI taxonomy): Eukaryota > Viridiplantae > Streptophyta > Magnoliopsida > Proteales > Proteaceae > Protea > Protea cynaroides. The sequence continues at coordinate 42,879,327 of CM053270.1, read as the reverse complement.
CTCTTATATATCTCTCTCTCTCACTATTTCTCTCTTACTTTCTACAACTCTCTCTTTCAAGTTCCCTCTTTCTGTCACTCTCTTTCTATCTTTCTACATCTCTCTATCCCTCTTTGTCTCTCACTTTCTACTTCTCTCTCCCCACTCTACTACTCTCTCTCTACATCTCTCTCTCTTTCTTTCACTCACTCTATCATTCTACTTCTCTCTCTACTTCCCTCTCTCTCTATCTCTATTTCTCTCTCTAATTCTCCCTCTCTATTTCCCAATCAACTTCTCCCTCTCTCTATATCTCTCTTTTTTAACTTCTCACTCTCTTTCTACTTCTCTTTCTCTATCTCCCACAACATTTTTCTCTCTCTACTTCTCTCCCTCTCTTTCTCTCTCTCTCCTTCTCTCTCTATTTCTCTCTCTACTTCTCTTTCTTTTTTCCTTCTCTCTCTCTCTCTGTTTCTCTGTCTCTCTCGTTCATTCCCCCCCTTTACTTTTCCCTCCCTTTCTCCCTTTACTTCTCTCTCTCTCTTTCTTTTTCTTGCTCTCTCTTTCTCTCTTTCTCTCTTTCCCTCTTTCTCTCTTTCTCTATCTTTCTACTTCACTCTCTCCCTCTTTTTTTCATCTTTTTCAACTTCTCTCTCTCTTTTCAGCTTCTCTCTCACTTTTTCTCTATTTCTGTCCCTTTCTACTTTTGTCTCCTTGTTACTACTTTTCTCTCTCTTTCTACTTTTCTCCCTCTTTTTACATCTCTCTCTCTCTCCCACTCCCTCTCTCCCTCTTCTTCTCTCACTTTCTATCTCTCATACGCTTACTCTCTCTCTTTCTCTCCACCCCTCTCTCTTTCTTTCTACTTCTCTCTCTACTTTTCGCTCTCTTTAATTTTCTCCCTCACTCTCTCTTTCTCTTTCTACCTCTCTTTATGTCTCCCAATCTCTCCCTCTCTCTCTCCCTCTCACTCTCTCTTTCTCTCTCTCACACTCTTTCTCTCTCTCTCTCTCTCTTTCTCCCTCTCTCTCCCTCTCTCTCTCTCTCTCTCTCTCTCTTTTTACCTTTCTCTCTCTTTCTCCATATTTCTCTGTCACTCTCTCTCTCTCATTCTACTTCTCTTTGTCTCTCTCCCCCTACCTCCTTTTCTTTCTACGACTCTCTTACATTCCCTCCCTCCCTACTTCTCTCTCCCTCTTTCTATCTCTTTCGCTCTTTCCCTCTTTCTTTCTCTCTCACTCTAGTTTTACTTCTCCCTTTCTACTTGTCTCGATCTCTCTCTCTCGCTCTTTCTCTCTCTCTCTCTCTCTCTCTCTCTCTCTTATTTTTTACTTCTCTCTCTCTTTTACTCTCCCTCTCACTCCCTTTCTACTTCTCTCTCACTCTCCTATTTTTCTCTCTTTCACTTTCTCTCTTACATTCTAGTTCTCTCTCTTTCTAGTTTCCTCTTTTTTTTTCTCTCTCTCCCTCATTTTTAACTTCTCTCTCTCTTTCTATTTCTCTCTCTCTTTCCCTCTCTATCTCTTTACTTCTTTCTCCCTCTCACTACTTCTCTCTATCAACTTATATATCTCTCTCTCTCTATCTCTCTTTCTATCTCCACTTCTCCCTCTCCCTCTCTCTCTACTTTTCTCTCTCTCTTTCGCTCTCTCTCTCCTCTCTCTCTCTCTTTCAACTTCTCTCTCCCTCTTTCTACTTCTCCCTCCCAATCTCTATTCACTTTTCTCTCCCTCTCAACTTCTCTCTCTCTCTCTCACTCTCTCTCTCTATACTTTACTCCCCCTTTCTCTCTCTCTACTTTTTCTCTCTTTCTTTCTCTCTCCCTCTCTCTCTCTACCTCTCTCTCTCTACTTCTCTTTCTTTCTCTCTCTCTCCCACATTCTGTCTCTCTCTTTCATTCAACTTCTCCCTCTACTTCTCACTCTCTCTTCTTTATTTACCTCTCTCTCTTTCTCTCTCTCTCTTTCTCTCTCTCTTTCTACTTCTCTCATACTACTTCTCCTTCTCCCTCCCTCTCTCTCTCTTCCTTTTTACTTTTCTCTCTCTCCCTTTCTCTTTCTCTGCTTCCCTTTCTCTCTCTCCCCTATCTTTCTACCTCTCTTTCTCTCTCTCTCTCTCTCTTCCTCTCTTTCTCTCACTCTTTCTTTCAACTTCACCATCTACTTCTCTGTCTCCCTTTATCTATTTACCTCTCTCTCTCTCTCTCTCTCTTTCTCTCTCTTTCTACTTCTCTCCTTTTACTTCCACTTCTGCCTCTCTCCCTCTCTCTCTCTCTTTGTACTTCTCTCTCTACTCCTCCCTTTCTTTCTCTTTCTTCCTTTCCCACCCTCTCTGTCTCTCTCTCTCTTTCTTTGTACTTGTCTCTCTCTCTCTCTCTTTCTCTCTCTCTTTCTCCTTCTCCCTATCTCTCTCCCTCTACTTCTCTCCCTCTCTCTCTCTCTCTCTCTCTCTCTCTCTCTCTCTCTCTCTCTTCACTTCTCTCTCTCTTTCTACCTCTTTCGCTCTCTTTCTCTCTTTCTACTTTTCCCTCTCTCTCTTTCTCTTTCTCTTCTGATCTCTCTCTCTATCTTTCTACTTATCTCTCTACATCTGTCTCTCTCTCTCTCTCTTTACTTCTTTCTATCCCTCTAATTCTTTCTTTCTACTTCTCTATCTCTCTATACTTATCTCCCTCTTTGTCTATCTCTCTCTCTCTCTCTCTCTCTTTCAACTTCTCCCTCTCTTCACTTTTCCTTCCATCTCTCTTTCTACTTTTTTCATTCTGTAATAATACTTCTATCTTTTTCTCATTTAACATTTCTCCCTCACTCTTTCTCTTTCTCTCTCTTTCACTCTCTCACACTCTATCTCTCTATCTCTTTCTCCCTCTCTACTTATCTCCCGCTCTCTTTCTCTCTCTCTCGTTCTACCTCTCTCTTTCTCCCTATTTCTCTCTCTCTCTCTCCCTTTCTCTCTCTCTCTCACTCCCACTTTCTACTTTTTTCTTTCTACTTTTCTTTCTCTCTCTCTCCCCCTCCCTCTTTTTCTTTCTACTTATCTCTTACCTTCCCTCCCTTTCTACTTCTCTCTCTCTCTTTCGCTCATTCGCTCTTTCACTTTTTCACTTTTTCTCTCTCTCTTTCTTTCTCACTCACTCTATTTACCTCTCTCTCTCTCTCTCTTTCTTTCTCTCTCACTTTCTACATCTCTCTTTATACTTCTCCTTCTCCTTCTTTCCCTCTCTCTCTCATTTTACTTCTCTCTCTACTCCTCTCTTTCTTTCTCTTTCTTCCTCTCCCTCCTCTCTCTCTCTCCCTCTTTTTCTTTGTATATCTTTCTCTCTCTCCCTTTCTCTCTTCCTCCTCTCTCTTCCTCCTCTCTCTCTCCTTTTCTCTCTCTACTTCCTCTCTCTATCTCAGTCTCTCTCTCTCTCTCTCTCTCTCTCTTTTTCTCTTTCTCTATCTTTTTACTTCTCTCTCTCCCTTTTTCTCTACCACTTTCTACTACTTCTCTCTCTCTCTTGCTCTCTCCCTCCCTCTCACCTACTTCTCTCTCTCTCTCTCTCTTTTTACTTCTCTCTTTCTTTTTCTCTATTTCTCTCTCTTTTTACTTTTCTCTCTCCGTGTTACTACTTCTCTTTATCTCTTTCTACTTTTCTCGCTCTTTTTACATTTCTCTCCCTCCCTCTCTCTCTCTCTCTCTCTTCTCTCTCTTTCTCCTTCTCCCACAGACTTTCTCTCTCTTACACTTTCTACTTTTCGCTCTCTCACTCTCTTTCTCCCTATCTTCCTCTCTCTCTCTCCCTCACACTTTTCCTTTCTACTTTTCCCTTTCTACTTCTCTTTCTCTCTCTCCCCTCCCCCTCTCTCTCTTTCTTTCTACTTCTCCCCTTACTTCTCTCTCTCTCTACTTCTCCCACTCTCTCTACTTCTCTCTCTCTCCCTCTCTCTCTTCTCTCTCTCCTTATCTTTTTACTTCTCTCTTTCTACTTCTCTCTCACACTTTTTTTTACTTATATCTCTCTTTCTCTCTCTCTCTTTCTACTTCCCTCTCTCTCTTATATCTCTCTCTTTCTCTCTCTTACTTTCAACTTTTATCTCTTTCTAGTTCCATCTTTCTCTCTCTCTCTTTTTCTCTTTCTACATCTCCTTATCCCTCTCTGTCTCTCCCTTTCTACGTCTCTCTCTCCCTCTCTACTTATCTACCGCTACATCGCTCTCGCTTTCTTTCACTCACTCTCTCTTTCTACTACTCTCTCTACTTCTCTCCATATACTTATCTCTCTCTCTATCTCTCTTTCTCTCTATACTTCTCCCTCTCTATTTCCCTATCAACTTCTCTCTCCCCATCTCTCTCTTTTTCTACTTCTCGCTCTCTTTCTCCTTCACTTTCCCTATCTCCCTCATCATTTTTCTCTCTCTCTACTTCTCTCTCTCCCTTTCTCTCTCTCTCTTTATTTCTCTCTCTACTTCTCCCTCTCTTCTTTTTTTCTCTTTCTCTCTGTCTCTCTCTTTCTCACTCTCCCATTACTTTTCCCTCCCCTTTTCTCTCTCTCCAACTTTCTTTGTCGCACTCTCTCGCTCTCACTTTCTCTATCGTTCTACTTATCTCTCCCCCTCTCTCTTTCAACTTCTCTCTCTCTTTTCAGCTTCTCTCTCCCTTTTTCTCTATTTCTCTCCCTTTCAAATTTTCTCTCTCTGTTACAACTTTTCTCCCTCTTTCTACTTTTCTCCCTCATTTTACTTCTCTCTCTCTCTCTCTCCCACTCTCTCTCTCTCTTTTCTTCTCTCACTTTCTCCCTCTCACACATTTTCTCTCTCTCATTCTCTCTCTCTCGTCCATTCTCATTATCTCTGTACATTTCGCCCTCCCTTTAATTTCTAATTCTCTCTCTACACTCTCTCCCTCTCTCCCTCTCTTTCTACTTCTCTCCCCTTCTCTTATTTTTCTTTCTCTCTCACTCTCTCTCTCTTTCTCCCTCTCTCACTCTCTCTCTCTCTCTCTCTTTCTACTTCTCTCTCCCACTTTCTACTTTTCTCCATGAACTTCTATCTCTCTCTGTCTTTCTCTCTTTTTCTCTCCACTTCACCCTCTCCCTCTCTCTCCACTTCTCTCTCTATCTTTCACTCTCTCTCCCTCTCTCTCTCTCTTTCAACTTCTCTCTCCCTCTTTCTACTTCTCTCTTCCACTTTCTACTTCTCTCTCCCAATCTCTCTCAAACTTTCTCTAACTCTCTACTTTGCTATCTCACTCCTCTCTCTCTCTCTCTCTCTATACTTCTCTCTCAACTTTCCTCTCTCCTTTTCTCTCTCTCTACTTCCCTTTCTCACTCTCCCTCTCTCTTTCTACCTCTCTTTGTCTCTCTCTCTCTCTCTCTCTCTCTTTTTACTTCTCTTTCTTTCTCTCTCTCTCCCTCTCTCTGTCTCACTCTTTCTTTCAACTTCTTCCACTACTTCTCTATCTCGCATTCTCTACTTACCTCTCTCTCTCTCTCTCTCTCTCTCCCTCTCTCTTTCTCTGTCTCTCCTTCTAATTCTCCCTTTATACTTCTCCTTCTTCGTCTCTCCCTCTTTCTCCCTCTTCTTACTTCTCTCTCTACTCGTTTCTTTCTTTCTCTTTCTTCCTCTCCTTCCTCTCTCTCTCTCCCTTTCTTTGTACTTCTCTCTCTCTCACTCCTTCTACCTCTTTCTCTCTCTCTCTCTCTATTTTTCTCACTCTCACTCTCTCTCTCTTTCTCTCTTTCTCCTTCTTTTTACTTCTCCCTCTCCCTCTCTCTATCTAACTCTCTCTACTACTTCTATCTCTCTCCCACTCTCTCTCCCTCTCTTTTTCGACTTCCCTCTCTCTCTTTCTGCTTCTCTCTTTCTTTTTCTCTATTTCTCTCTCTCTTTAGTTTTCTCTCTCCATGTTACGACTTCTCTTTCTCTCTTTCAACTTTTCTCCCTCTCTTTACTTCTCTCTACCCCTCTCTCTCTCTCCTTCTCTCTCTTTCTCTCTCTCACATACTTTCTCTCTCTCTTTCTCTTTCTACTTTTCTCTCTCTCTTTACTTTTCTCTCCCTCTATTTCTTTTTACCTCTCTCTTTCTCCCTATCTCTCCCTCTCTCTCTCTCTCCCACTCTCTCTCTCCCCTCTCTCTTTCTCCGTCACCCATAGACTTTCTCTCTCTCTTCCTCTTTTTACTTTTCTCACCCTCTCTCTCCCTCTCACTTTCTCTTTCTACTTTTCCATTTCAACTTTTCTTTCTCTTACTCTCTCTCTCCCCCCTCTCTCTTTCTTTCTACATCTCTCCTTACTTCTCTTTCTCTACTTCTCCCTCTCTTTCTCTCTCTTTCTCTCTCTTTATCTTTTTGCTTCTTTATTTCTACATTTCTCTCGTTCTCTTTTTACGTCTCTCTCTACTCCTCTCTTTCTCTCTCTTTCTTCCCTCCTCCCTCTCTCTCTCCCTCTCTCTCTCTCACTCTCACTCTCTCTCTCATTCTCCTTCTCTCTCTCTCTCTCTTTCTCTGTCTACTTTTCTCTCTCTCTCTCTCTTCTCTTTCTCTATCTTTTTACTTCTCTCTCCCCCTCTCTCTTTAACTCTCTCTACTACATCTCTCTCTCACTTAGTCTCTCCTTCCCTCTCTCCTTCTACTTCTCTCTCTTTCTACTTCTCTCTTTCTTTTTCTATATTTCACTCTCTTTATACTTTTCCCTCTCCGTGTTACTACATCCCTTTCTCTCTTTCAACTTTTCTCCCTCTTTTTACTTCTCTCTCTCTCCCTCACTCTCTCTCCCCTTCTCTCTCTTTCTCCCCTCTCCCATAGATTTTCTCTCTCTCTTTCTCCCTCTCCCATAGACTTTCTCTCTCTCTTTCTTTTCCAACTTTTCTCCGTCTCCCTCTCTTTTTCTTTCTACCTCTCTTTCTCCCTATCTCCTTCTCTCTCTCTCTCTCTCTCTCTCTCTCTCTCCCTCTCACTTTCTCTTTCTACTTTTCCCTTTCTACTTCTCTTTCTCTGTCTCCCCCTCTCTCTCTTTCTTTCTACTTCTCTCCTTAATTTTCTCTCTCTCTACTTCTCCCTCTCTCTCTAGTTCTTTCTCTCTCTCTTTCTCTCTCTCTCTTTATCTTTTTACTTCTCTCTTTCTGCTCCTCTCTCTTAATTTTTTCTTTTTACTTCTCTCTCTGTTTCTCTCTCCCTCTCTTTTTCTTTCTACCTCTCTTTCTCCCTATCTCCTTCTCTCTCTCTCTCTCTCTCTCTCTCTCTCTCCTGTCACTTTCTCTTTCTACTTTTCCCTTTCTACTTCTCTTTCTCTCTCTCCCCCTCTCTCTCTTTCTTTCTACTTCTCTCCTTACTTTTCTCTCTCTCTACTTCTCCCTCTCTCTACTTCTTTCTCTCTCTTTCTCTCTCTCTCTTTATCTTTTTACTTCTCTCTTTCTTCTTCTTCTCTCTCACTTTTTTTTACTTCTCTCTCTATTTCTCTCTCTCTCACTCTTCTCTCTCTCTCTCTCTCTCTTTTTCTACTTCTCTCTCTCTCTTTTATATCTCACTCTCTCACTCTCTCTCTTTTACTTTCTACTACTCCCTCTTTCAAGTTCCCACTTTCTATCACTCTCTTTCTCGCTTTCTACATCTCTTTAGCCCTCTTTATCTCTCACACTCTACTTCTCTCTCTCCCTCTCTACATCTCTCTCTTTACATCTCTCACCCTTTCTTTCAATCAATCTATTTTTGTACTTCTCTCTCCACTTCTCTCTATCTACCTCTCTCTCTCTATCTCTCTTTCTCCCTTTACTTCTCCCTCTCTATTTCTCTATCAGCTTCTATCTCTATATCTCTCTTTTTTAACTTCTCACTCTCTTTCTCTATCACCCTCATCTTTTTCTCTCTCTACTTCTCTCTCTCTCCCTTTCTCTCTCTCTCTTTTTCTCTCTACTTCTCTCTCTCTCTCTCACTCTCTCTCTTTCTCCGTCTCTCTCTATCTCACTCTCCGTTTACTTTTCCCTCTCTTTCACTCTCTAGTCTCTCTTTCTCTCTCTACTTCTCTCTCTCTCTCTCTCTCTCTCTCTCGCTCTCTCTTTCTCTATCATTCCACTTCTCTCTCTCCTTCTCTCTTTTAACTTCTCTCTTTTTTCAGCTTCTCTCTCTCTTTTTCTCTATTTCTATCTTTCCAATTCTCTCTCTCTGTTACAACTTTTCTCTCTCTTTCTACTTTTCTCCCGCTTTTTACTTCCCTCTCTCTCCCCCACAATCTCTCTCTCTTCTTCTCTCATTTTCTCCCTCTCACACGCTTTCTCTCTTTCATTCTCTCTCTCATTCTCCCTCTTTCATACTACTTCTCTCTCTACTTTTCTCTCTCTCTCTTTAATTTTCCCTCTCGCTCTCTCTTTCTCTTTCTACCTCTCTTTCTTTCTCCCTATCTCTCCCTCTCTCTCTCTCCCTCTAACTCTCTTTATCTCCCTCACACTCTTTCTCTCTCTCTCTCTCTACTTCTCTCTCTCTCCCCCTACTTCTCTCTCTCTCTTTCTCTTTTTCTCCCTATTTTTCTATCTCTCTCTCTCTCCCACTCCCTCTCTCTCTTTTCTAGTTTTTTCTTTCTACTTCTCCTTCTCCCTCTCACCCTCTCACTTTTTCTTTCTACTTCTCTCTTACCTTCCCTCCCTCTCTACTTCTCTCTCTCTTTCTATCTCTTTCGCTCTTTCTCTCTTTCTTTCTCTCTCACTCTCATTTTACTTCTATCTTTCTACGTATCTTTCTCACTCTCTCGGCCTTTCTCCCTCTCTCTCTCTCTCTTTATTTTTACTTCTCTCTCTACCTCTCTCTCTCTCTCTCTTTTCCTCTCTCTCACTCCCTTTCCACTTCTCTCTCACTCTCTTATTTTTCTCTCTCTCACTCTCTCTCTCTTACATTCTACTTCTCTTTCTTTCCAGTTTCTTCTTTTTCTCCCTCTCTCATTTTTAACTTCTCTCGCTCTTTCTCTCTCTCCCCCTCTCTACTTCTCTCACCCTCTCTCTACTTCTCACTATCAACTTCTATCTCTCTCTATCTCTCTTTCTATCTCCACTTCTCTTTCTCCCACTCTCTCTACTTCTCTATCTCCCTTTCACTCTCTCACTCTCTCTCCCTCTCTCTTTCAACTTCTCTCTCCCTCTTTCTACTTCTCTCCCCCAATCTCTCTTCAATTTTCTCTCCCTCTTTACGTCTCTCTCTCTCTCTCACTGTCTCCCTCTATACTTCTCTCTCTCTACTTTCCTTTCTCTTTTTCTCTCTCACCCTTTATCTTTCTACCGCTCTTTCTCTCACTCTCTCTCTCTCTCTCTCTCTCTCTCTCTCTTTCTACTTCTCTTTCTTTTTTTCTCTCTCTCTCCCTCTTTCTGTCTCCCTTCCTTTCAACTTCTCCCTGTGCTTTTCAATCTCTCTTTCTCTATTTACCTCACTCACTCTCTCTATCTTTCTCTCTCTCTCTCTCTCTCTCTCTCTCTATCTCTCTATTTCTACTTCTCCTTCTCCCTCTCCTACTCTCCCTCTCTCTCTCTCTAGCTTTTTACTTCTCTCTCTCTCTCTCTCTCCCTCTCTACTTCTCCCTCTCTCTACTTCTCTCGCTTTCTCTCTTTATCTTTTTACTTCTCTCTATCTTTCTTCTCTCTCTCACTCTTTTTCTTTTATGTCTATCTCTATTTCTCACTCGCTCTTTCTCTCTCTTTCTACTTCTCTCTCTCTCTCCCTCTTTCTACTTTTTTCTATCCACTTCTCTTTCTCTCTCCCCCTCTTTCTTTTTCATTTTACATCTCTCTTACCTTCCCTCCCTTTCCACTACCCTCCCTCTCTTTCTCTCTCTTCCGCTCTTTCTATCTTCTTTCCCTCTCACTCTCATTTTAATTCTCTCTTTCTACTTCTCTCGATATCTTTCTCGCTCTTTCTCTCTCTCTCTCTCTCTCTCTCTTTATTTTTACTTCTCACTCTACTTCTCTCTCTCTCTCTCTCACTTTTCTCACTCTCTCCCTCTCTTTTTACTTATCTATCATTCTCTTATTTTTCTTTCTCTCTCTCTCTTTCTCTCTCTCACTCCCTCTCTCTCTCTCTCTTTCAACTTCCCTCTCCCTCTTTCTAATTTTCTCCATCAATTTCTATCTCTCTCTCTGTCTTTCTCACTTTCTCTCTCTACTTCTCCCTCTCCCTCTCTCTACTTCTCTCTCTCTTTTTCACTCTCTCTCCCTCTCTCTCCATTTCTCTCTCACTCTCTTTCAACTTCTCTCTCCCTCTTTCTACTTCTCTCTCCCAATCACTCTTCACTTTTCTCTCACTCTCTACTTCCCCATCTTACACCTCTATCTCTCCCTCTCTATACTTCTCTCTATACTTTCCTCTCTCTTTCTCACTCTCTCTACTTCCCGCTCTCTCTCTCCCACTCTATCTTTCAACTTCTCCCTCTACTTCTCTATCTCTCTTTCTCTATTTACCTCTCTCCCTCTCCCTATCTCTTTCTGTCTCTCTTTCTACTTCTCCCTTTCTACTTATCCTTCTCCCTCTTTCTGTCTCTCTTTCTACTTCTCCCTTTCTACTTATCCTTCTCCCTCTCTCCATCTCCCTCCCTATTTTTGCTTCTCTCTCTACTCCTCTCTTTCTTTCTCTTTCTTCTTCTCCCTTCCCCTCTCTCTCTTTCTTTGTACTTTTCTCTCTCTCTCTCCTTCTATCTCTTTCGCCCTCTTTCTCTCTCTCTCTCTCTCTCTCTCTCTCTCTCTTTCTTTTTACGTCTCCCTCTCCCGCTCTCTCTAACTCTCTCTACTAATTCTCTCACTCTCTCACTTTCACCTCCCTCTCCCTTTCTACTTCCCTCTCTCTTTTTTTTTTTTATTTCTCTCTTTTTACTTTTCTCTCTCTGTGTTATGACTTCTCTTTCTCTCTTTCTACTTTTCTCCCTCTTTTTACTTTTCTCTCTCCCTCTCTCTCTCTCCTTCTCTCTCTTTCTCTCTCTTACATACTTTCTCTCTCTCTTTCTCTTTCTACTTTTCTCTCTCGCTTTACTTTTTTCTCTCTCTTTCTCCTTTCTTTCTACCTCTCTCTCTTTCTCCCAATCTCTCCCTCTCTCTCCCTCCTCTTTCTTTCTCCCTCTCTCACAAACTTTTTCTCTCTCTTCCTCTTTCTACTTTTCTCTCTCTCCCTCTCTCCCTCCCCCCTCTCTCTCTCTCTCCCTCTCACCTTCTCTTTCTACTTTTCCATTTCTACTTTTCTTTCTCTTTCTCTCTCTCTCCCCTCTCTCTCCCTCTTTCTTCCTACATCTCTCCTTACTTCTCTCTCTCTACTTTTACCTCTCTATCTACCTCACTCTCTCTCTTTATCTTTTTACTTCTCTCTTTCTACTTCTCTCCCTCAGTCTTTTCTTTTTAATTCTCTCTCTATTTCTCTCTCTCATTCTTTTTCTCTCTCTCCCTCTCTTTCTACTTCTCCCTCTCTCTCTTATATATCTCTCTCTCACACTCTCTTACTTTCTACTACTCTCTCTTTCACGTTCCCTCTTTCTGTCACTCTCTTTATCTCTTTTTACATCTCTCTATCCCTCTCTGTCTCACACTTACTACTTCTCTCTCTCCCACTCTACTTCTCTCTCTCTACATCACTCTTTTTTTTTCACTCACTCACTCTTTCTACTTCTCTCTCTACTTCTATCTCTACTTATCTCTCTATCTGTAAGACCCGTGTCAATTTAACCCGGTCTTACCATCTTGAACCAGGTTTACCCATCATGGTCGAGTCAAATGGACCAAGGGCATGAAGGAGATCGAGATCCCAGGTACGAAATCGACCCAAAACACTTAATTCTAGGGGGGTCGCACACCCGGTGAAGCGGGTCGGACCTCTCCCAAAGCAGAGAGTCGAGACCCTCGGTTTTTGGGAGGGTCGGACAGCTTAAGACCCTAGGGTCGACGGGATCATCGACCCTCCCATAGACCCTCGGTTTAGCGAAACCGAAATTTGGAAATTTCCTAATTTTCGGTTGGGGATTCTTTCCAAATCTCAATGGGATTATTATAGGACATTCCTAGTCTATTTAAGGACGTCCCTAAGCCACTTTTACTCCTTTCACAACCCTAATTGAATTGAGAGAAAGAGAGAAGAAGGAAAGGAGGAAGAAGAGAGGCAAGGAAGAGAATCTAGCAAAAAGGAGAAGAAATTGCAGAGAAAAGTAATCTTCTCAAGTATGGATACTAATTCCATGAGTTTCTATAGACCTTAGGTTAGTAATTGAAGAGAAGGTGATCTCGGAGAAACCCAAACCATCCATCCATGGTTAGGTTTTCATGGAAAACCATAGGAGGATGCAAGCGGAAATTGGACCGGAGTGCACCGGGGTCGCACACAGGGTCGATGGACCATCCGACCCTAGGTGTTTCGACCATCGAGCCTCGGCATTCGGGAAGTTCGGAGATGGAGGGAGGTCGATGAACCCATCGACCCCACATCGACCCTCGGTTGACGGGATGGTTTTTAAATTCTGAATTAATTCTAATTAAATTCTATCGACTTTGTTAGGTTTGCTAGCAATATAATAACATTATAAAGGTGATTTTAAAGCTTGTAAAAGTATCTATTAGCAAGCTAAGGTGAGGAACCTTAACCCCAAACTAAATTGGTTAATAATAAACTGTTTTCTTTTCTTGAGTCCTATGCCATGTTTGATTCTATGCGAATATGTTTGTAATGTGCATCTGACATGCCATCCAATATTTCTATTACTTGTTCATGCATATTTACTTTATTGTTTATAACATGATGATGATGATGATGATGATAGGAATAGGCATGTGATTGTATGTGTGTGGTTGATGTGCTTGATGCGAGCGAGTATCATGGGAGGTGTGGTGAGAACGTCAATAAACGTTAACCTTTGGCGGGACTCAGCACTTTAGCTCTATCTCTAACTCAAGTCTTGTGCATTGACATCGTCGTATCACCATTACCTTAGCGGAACTATTATGTCGTAGAGTATCGGGGAGGTGGTCTCGGTCCTTGTAGTCTCGACTCTACCGGGGGGCCTTAGCTCTATCTCTATGGGCAGAGGCCCTTGGATACACTGTTTGGCATTAGGATTGGTTAGTAGCGAGCCCAGTTTGCAAGCCCTCGCTAACAGGGGCTTACGTGTTGGTATAGCATTATATAGCAATAAACGTTAACCTTTGTTGTATAATGTTATGGTAGGGTGGATGGGGACGACGATAAATGTTAACCTTCGGGTGGGCTTCCACACCCTGTGTATAGAGGCGGTGTCAATAAACGTTAACCTTTGACCACCCAACCTTTCTATTGCACATTGCAAACTATAAACCAAGACCAAAGATATAAATTGATTTTTGCATGCATAAGTATTGTTGCATTGTTTTGGCTACTCACTAAGCCGTGTTGTGTGCTCACCCCTCGACGTCGAATATTTTAGTTGATGATGCAGGTTATACAGTTGAAGATTATATGAACGCGTCGGCGTACGGAAACGTTGCAGCCATGGAAGTTGGAGTTGAAGACGATACACATGATCCCTCTTGCGAGTGCAATTCGTGTGTATTTGATTAGATATTTTTGTAGGTTTCTTTATTGGATTTATAAGACATGTATTTGGTATTTAAATATTTATATCTCAGTTAAACACAAAATAATTTGCTATTATTTATGGGTATCATCTTAGTTCTCAGTTCATATTATTTATAAATTTTCCGCTATTGTGTATTACTCTAATTATGATTGTGGATGCGTGTAAAGTTCGGATAACGCGGGGATAGCCTATTTGAGATCCTGGTTGAGCCTTTGTTTATTTAGCGGTTCATCACACCATTCTGGTTAGACCAAAATTGGGGTGTGACACTATCTCTCTTTCCCTCTATACTTCTTCCTCTTTATTTCTCAATCAACTTCTCTCTCTCTCTCTCTATATCTCTCTTTTTTAACTTCTTGCTCTCTTTCTACTTCTCTTTCTCTATCCCCCACAACATTTTTCTCTCTCTCTACTTCCCTCTCTCCCTTTCTCTCTCTCATTCTCTATCTATTTCTCTCTCTACTTCTCTCCCTCTTTCCTTCTCTCTCTCTCCCTCTCTACTTCGCTGTCTAACTCCTCTCTCTCCCTCTCTATAATTCCCTCTCTACTTTCCTCTCCTTATCTCTCTCTGTCTACTTCCCTCTTTCTCTCTCTCTCCCTCTCTCTTTTAACCTCTCATTATCTCTCTCTCTCTTTTTACTTCTCCTTCTTTCTCTCTCTCCCTCTCTCTGTCTCACTCTTTCTTCTAACTTCTCCTTCTACTCCTCTATCTCTCTTTCCCTATTTACCTCTCTCTCTCTCTCCCTCTCTCTTTCTCTCTCTCTATTTCTACTTCTCCCTTTTTACATCTCCTTCTCTGTCTCTCCCTCTCTCTCCCTATTTTTACTTCTCTCACTACTCCTCTCTTTTTTTCTCTTTCTTCCTCTCCCTTCCTGTCTCTCTCTTTATTTGTACTTCTATCTCTCTCTTCTATCTCTTTCTCTCTCTCTCTCCTTTTCTCTCTCTACTTTTGTCTCTCTCTCTCTCCCTCTCTTTCTCTCTCTCTCTCGTTCTCTTTTTCACTTTATTTTTACTTCTCCCTCTCCCTCTCTTGATAACACTCTCTACTACTTCTCTCTCTCTCTCACTCTCACTCTCCCTCTCTTTCTACTTCCCTCTCTCTCTTTCTACATCTCACTTTTTTTTTCTGTATTTCTCTCTTTTTACTTTTCTCTCTCCGTGTTATGACTTCTCTTTCTCTCTTTCTACTTTTCTCCCTCTTTTTACTTCTCTCTCTCCCTCTCTCTCTGTCCTTCTCTCTCACTTACTTTCTCTCTCTCTTTCTCTTTATAATTTTCTCTCTCTCTACTTTTCTCTCTCTCTCTCTCTCTCTCTTTACCTTGCTACCTCTCTCTCTTTCTCCCTATCTCTCCCTCTCTCTCTCTCCTCTCCCTTTCTCCCTCCCCCGCAGACATTTTCTCTTTCTTCCTCTATCTACTTTTCTCTCTCTCTCTCTACCTCTCTCTCTCTCTCTCTCTCTCTCTTTCTCCCTCTCACCTTGTCATTCTACTTTTCCCTTTCTACTTTTCTTTCTCTTTCTCTCTCTCTCCCTCTCTCTTTCTTTCTACATCTCTCCTTACTTCTCTCTCTCTCTCTACATTTCCCTCTCTCTCTACTTCTCCCTCTCTCTCTCTTCCTCTCTCTCTTTATCTTTTTACTTCTCTCTTTCTACATCTCTCTCTCACTCTTTTCTTCTTACTTCTCTCTATTTCTCTCTCTTTCTTTCTTTTCTCTCTCTCTCTCTCACTCTCTCTCACTCTCTCTCTTACTTTCTACTACTCTCTCTTTCAGGTTCCCTCTTTCTGTCACTCTCTTTCTCTCTTTCTGCATCTCTCTATCCCTCTTTGTCTCTCACTTTCTACTTCTCTCTCTCCCACATCTCTCTCTTTCTTTCACTCACTCTCTCTTTCTACTTCTCTCTACTTCTCTCTCTCTATCTCTCTTTCTCTCTCTACTTCTTCCTCTCTATTTCTCAATCATCTTCCCCCTCTCTATATCTCCCTTTTTCAACTTCTTGCTCTCTTTCTACTTCTCTTTCTCTATCTCCCACAACATTTTTCTCTCTCTACTTTTCTCTCTCCCTTTTTCTCTCTCTCTCCTTCTCTCTCTCTCTCCCTCTTTCTCTGTCTCTCTCTTTCTCTCTCTCCCTTTACATTTCCCTCTCTTTCTCTCTACTCTCTCTTTCTCTCTCTACTTCTCTCTCTCTCTGTCTCTCTGTCTCTCTTTCTTACTCTCTCTTTCTCTCTTTCTCTATCTTTCTACTTCACTCTCTCCCTCTCTCTTTCAACTTTTCTCTCTCTCTCTTTCCTTTTAGCTTCTCTCTCTCTCTTTTTCTCTATTTCTCTCCCTTTCTACTTTTCTCTCCCTGTTACTACTTTTCCCTCCCTTTCTACTTATCTCCCTCTTTTTACTTATCTCTCTCTCTCCCACTCCCTCTCTCTCTCTCTTCTTCTCTCACTTTCTCTCTCTCATACGCTTTCTCTCTTCCCTCTCTCTCTCTCTCTCTCTCTCTTTCTTTCTACTTCCTTTCTACTTTTCGTGTAAGACCCGTATCAAACTAACCCTGTCTTACCACCTTGAACCAGGTCTACCCATCATAGTCGAACCAATCGGATCAAGTGCGTGAAGGAGATCACAATCCCAGGTAATAAACTGACCCAAACACTAAAATTAGGGGGAGGGTTGCATACCCAGCAAAGGAGGGTCGGACCCCCCCCCAGTTTTATACCAGGGGTCGGACAGTTTAAGGACCAGGGGTCGACGGGATCTCTGACCCCCCCTATCGACCCCCGGTAATCGGTAAAAACAGTACGAACTGAAAATTAGGAAACTTTCCTAATTTCAATGTGATTCCTTCCTAATCTCAATAGGACATATTTTGGGAGTTTCTACTCTATAAATAGGACGTCCCTAAGCCTCTTTCACTCCTTTTAGAACCCTAATTGGAATGAGAGAAAGAGAAGGTAAGGAGAAGAGAAAGAAAAGAGAAGGAAAGTGGAGAAGAAGATCAAGGAGAAGGCTTTAGATAAACAAGCCTAATTCTCAGGTATGGATACTATCTCCATGTAATTCTACAGACCTTAGAATAACTAGAGAAGAGGGAATGATCTAGGAGAAACCCAAATCATCTACCCATGGTTAGGTTTTCATGGAAAACCATGAGGAAAATTATGAAAGATATATAGGTGAATAAACTACGGTTCTAGGCCATAAAACATGTGTGAATGGACTACAGAAGCAAGCCATAGGACCCCAAACCCAAAGAATGGACTGTACAATGAAAAATTGACAAAACCCATAGGGGATTGCATGGGGGTCGATGGCCAATCGACCCTACCAGACCCTGATCATCGACCCCCAGTGTTTAGGAAGTCCATAATAGGGGTGGTCACAACCAGGGTCGAACAAACCTCTGACCCTAGCATCGCCCCCAGTTAGCAACATGCTTTTTAAAGCACAAATTAATTCTAATTAAATTCTATCGACTTGGTTAGGTTTTCTAGTGATATAATATCGATATATAGTTGATTCTTAAAGCTTGAAAGAGGACCTACGATCAATTAATGTTGAGGGAACAAGACCTAAACTAATTGGTTAATAATAAACTGTTTTATTTCGAGTCCAATGCCATGATTGATTCTATGCGTGTATGCTTGTTATGTGCATTCAACATGTCATCCAATATTTCTATTATTACCGTTCATACATATTTAATTATTGTTTATAACATGATGATGATGATGATGATAGGAATAGGCATGTGGATGTATATGTATGGTTGGTGTGCTTGATGCGAGCGAGTATCAGGGGGAGGACGTGACACTGTGGTTCATCCTGGTCACCAGACTCTAGCTCTAACTCTAACTCAAGTCTTGTCCACTAAACATCGTTGTATCGCCATTACCTTAGCGGAACTAATACGTCGTAGGGTATTAGGGGGGACGTAACACTGTGGTTCATCCTAGTCACTAGACCCTAGCTCTATCTCTATGGATGTATTGAGGGATGCTGGGGTGAGGCCTTGGATACACTGTTTGGCATTAAGATTAGTTAGCTGCGAGCCCAATTTGCAAGCCCTCGCCAGCAGGGGCTTACGTGCTGGTGTGGCACTGTACAACAATAAGCGTTAACCTTTGTTGTACAATGTTCATGGTGGGTGCATGTGGGACGACAATAAGCATGACCTTTGGATGGCTTCACACACTCGTGTATAGAGGAGGGGTCAATAAGCGTGACCTTTGACATCCAACCCTTTCTATAGCTCATTGCAATCTTATTTACCAGACCAAAGATATGAATTGAATGCATGCATATGTTTGTTGCATTGTTTTGTTTGCTCACTGAGCCATGATGTGGGCTCACCCTCTCGACGTCGAATATTTTTAGTTGATGATGCAGGTACCACAATTGCAGATTATATAAATGACTCGGTGTATGCACGCATTGCTGCAATGGAGGCTGAAGACTTAGAGGATACGCATGACCCCTCATGCGAGTGCAACTCATGCGTATTCTATTAGGATTTTATTTGAATTTATAAAAGATGTAATTGATATTTTATTTAGTTATGTCTCAGTTGATACAACAATAATTTGATATTTTAATTATGATTATTACATTTAGAATGCTCAGTTCATTTACTATAAAACTTTCGCTATTGTGTATTTATTCTGATTATGGTTGTGGATGTGTGTGGTTTTATTTTTAATGGATACCACCTACTAGAGATCCTGGTTGAACCATTGGTTTATAGCGGTTCATCACACCGTTCTGAGTGGTGCAGAATTTAGGGTGTGACAACTTGGAATCATAGCATCTCAGGCTTTATCTGTGAAACCATATACTTCCACAAAAGGGTGTGAACTGAGATAGGATGAAAATTTAAAAGATGTAATAATAACACACCATAAGGACCTATGTTGTTTGAGACTAAACTGAAAGAGAATAATGCATCTATTAAATGAGAAACAAATTTATATACAACCAAAAGGAAGAAAAAGAGTACAGTCCACAGTTCGGACAATTTCTCTGAAGTACAAAAAGAAAAATAAAAGGAGTACGTCAAGAAGCTGGAGGTGCTGGGGGAGGTGGTGCGTCCCGGTCTCTATCATAGTCCTCAGCGTAGACCCTGGTCAACCAGGCTATCTGAGTCAGGCTCGTCTGGAGACTAGCTGTGAGATCAGCTACCCGCTGGTCAGTCATACGCTGAGCCTCTATAAGCTCTCCCATCATCAAGTCAGACATACGCTGAGCCTCTCGTATCTCGTGTAATATCCTCATCATGTCATCAGATGGAGTATACGAAGGACCAGCCGCGTATGAAGGACCAGCTGAAGAAGACGGACCAGCTCAAGTAGCATGAGTAGGTGATGGAGGGCGTATGGCATCTACTTCCATGTACAGCTGATCGTCATCATCCCCAGGAACCCCTGCTCCAGCGGCTGCTGCTACAGCCTCAGCATCAGCTATCTCCACTCGAGTGCGAGGGCGCACCATCGCGTTCCTCTCCTCATCACTGACCTAGGCATCCCGCATGCCCATCTTGCAAATAGCCTCCCAATCCAGAGGCGATGAGAAGGATTTCTCCTGAATCTTCTCATCCACTAGGTCAACCCCTAGGCGGGTAAGCAAGGTAGTGATCATGCGTCCTTAAGGAAGGTTACCGGTGTGTCTGGGCAACGTAGCACTGATCATGGTACGCATAATGATGTATGGAAGGCAGACGGGCTGCCTAGTGCATATACAGTATAAGAGATACTGGGTTAGCTGGGAGATCCTCTCGTAATGACCACTCTGCGGTATCAGGTTATGCTGAATGATCTTGCAGTATACCTGTGGATCTGAACACAGATAACACATTCTCATCTGCCAGTGATCAGGTCGGATGAGCTGACTATCGATCTCAGCCCTCATCTGTAGAGAGAAGAACTGGGGCTCTCCAGGAGCACAGAACACCATGCGGCCAGCATAGGAAATGCCCAGTAAGTTGGCCAGCTGCCAATAATCAAATGAGATGTCAACTCCCTCTGTAAGACCCGTGTCAAACTAACCCGGTCTTACCACCTTGAACCAGGTTTACCCATCATGGTCGAGTCTAATGGACCAAGGGCATGAAGGAGATCGAGATCCCAGGTATAAAATCAACCCAAAAACACTTAATTTTAGGGGAGGGTCGCACACCCAGCTAAGCAGGGTTGGACCTCCCAAAACAGAAAGTCAGACCCTCAGTTTTGAAGGGAGGGTCGGACAGCTTAAGACCCTAGGGTCGACGGGATCATCAACCCTCCCATCGACCCTCGGTTTCTGACGAAACTGAAATTAGGAAATTTTCTAATTTTCGGTTGGGACTCTTTCCAAATCTCAATAGTATTATTATAGGACATTCCTAGTCTATTTAAAGGACGTCCCTAAGCCACATTCACTCATTTCACAACCCTAATTGAATTGAGAGAAAGAGAGAAGAAGGAAAAGAGGAAGAAAGGAGGCTAGGAATAAGGCTTAGCAAAAAGGAGAAGAATTTGGAGAGAAAAGTAATCTTCTCAGGTATGGATATTAATTCCATGAGTGTCTACAGACCTTAGGTTAGATATGGTTGAGTGTAGGATTTCGGAGAAACCCAAACCATCCATCCATGGTTAGGTTTTCATGGAAAACCATAGGAGGATGCACGAAAGCTATCTAGATGGATTATATATGGTTTTAGACCATGGATTGACTGTTGAATGAATGTAGGAAGCAAGCCATAGGACCCCAAACACGATGAATGGGTTAAAAGTGGAAATTGGACCAAAGTACACCAAGGGTCGCACCGAGTGTCGATAGACCATCTGACCCTAGGTGTTTCTGACCATCAACCCTCAGCATTCGGGAAGTTCAGAATGGAGGGAGGGTTGATAGACCCATCGACCCTAGCATCGACCCTAGCATCGATCCTCAGTTGACAGAATGGTTTTCAAATTCTAAATTTATTCTAATTAAATTCTATCGACTTGGTTAGGTTTGCTAGCAATATAATAACATTATAACGGTGATTCTAAAGCTTGGAAAAGTATCTTTTAGCAAGCTAAGGTGAGGAACCTTAACCCCAAACTAAATTGGTTAATAATAAACTGTTTTCTATTTCTTGAGTCCTATGCTATGCTTGATTCTATGCGAATATGGTTGTAATGTGCATACAGAATGCCATCCAATATTTCTATTACTTGTTCATGCATATTTACTTTATTGTTTATAACATGATGATGATGATGATGATAGGAATAGGCATGTGCTTGTATGTGTGTGGTTGATGTGCTTGATGCGAGCGAGTATCAGGGGAGGTGTGATGAGAACGTCAATAAACGTTAACCTTTGGTGGGTCTCAGCACTTTAGCTCTATCTCTAACTCAAGTCTTGTGCATTGACATCGTCGTATCGCCATTACCTTAGCAGAACTATTATGTCGTAGAGTATCAGGGGAGGTGGTCTCGGTCCTTGTAGTCTCTAACTCTACCGGGGGGCCTTAGCTCTATCTCTATGGATGTTCTGAGGGATGCTGGGGTGAGGCCTTGGATACACTGTTTGGCATTAGGATTGGTTAGCAGCGAGCCCAGTTTGCAAGCCCTCGCTAACAGGGGCTTATGTGTTGGTATAGCATTATATAGCAATAAACGTTAACCTTTGTTGTAATGTTATAGTAGGGTGGATGGGGACGACGATAAACGTTAACCTTCGGGCGGGCTTCCACACCCTGTGTATAGAGGCGGTGTCAATAAACGTTAACCTTTGACCACCCAACCATTCTATTGCACATTGAAAACTATAAACCAAGACCAAAGATATAAATTGATTTTTTTGCATGCATATGTAATGTTGCATTGTTTTGGCTACTCACTGAGCCGTGATGTGTGCTCACCCCTCGACGTCGAATATTTTTAGTTGATGATGCAGGTTATACAGTTGAAGATTATATGAACGCGTTGGTGTGTGGAACTGTAGCAGCTATGGAAGTTGGAGCTGAAGACGATACACACGACTCCTTTTGCGAGTGCAACTCGTGTGTATTCGATTAGATATTTTCATCGGTTTCTTATTCTGGATTTATTAAAGATTTGTATTGATATTTACTTATGTCCCGGTTGATACAGAATAATTTTTTATTAAATTATTAATATCATTTTAGTTCTCGGTTCATTTATTAATAAGATTTCCGCTATTGTGTATTTACTCTGATTATGATTGTGGATGCGTGTAAGTTTGGATAACACGGGGATAGCCTATTCGAGATCCTGGTTGAACCATTGGTTATTTAGCGGTTCATCGCACCATTCTGAACAGTGCAAAATTAGGGTGTGACAACTTGGTATCAGAGCTTCTTAGGCCTTGCCAGCCGAACTGACACACATTCAAGACCATTGTGAACTGAGATAGGATAAATTAAAAGCTTTAATACAAACACACCGTAAGCACAAGTGATGATTGAAATCGAATTAAAAAGAGAATAATGCATCTATTAAAGGGGAAACCAGTTACATACAAGGAGTGAGAGAAACAAAACGTATATACATCGCTAAAGCAGAGTACAGTCCACAACCCGGACAGTTACTCTGTAGTACAAGAAAAGTAAAGTACAAATCAAGAAGCTGGAGGCGAAGGAGGAGGCGGTGCCTCACGATCTCTGTCGTAGTCCTCAGCATAGACCCTAGTCAACCAGGCCACCTGGGTCTGGGTCGTCTGGAGACTAGCTGTGAGACCGGCTATCCTCTGATCAGTCGCACGCTGCACCTCTAGGAGCTCTCCCATCCGCGCGTCTGATGCGTGCTGAGCAGCCAACAACTCATCCATCCTCAGATCAGATCTGCGCTGAGCATCCCTGATCTCCTGCAGCATCTTCATCATATCAGAAGGTGGGCGTGAAGGACCAGCGTCATGAGAAGGACTGGTCTCGGGTACCGAAGCCGCCGCAGAGAAGTACCAGCCCTATCCGCATACGTGGGTGATGGCGGTGGTATCGCATCGACATCCATATATAAGCGATCATCGTCGACCGGATCCCCACGAGGCCTAGCAGCAGCCTCAGCATCAGCCATCTCAACCCGAGTGTGAGGGCGCACCATCGCGTTCCTCTCCTCATCACTAACCTCCGCATCTCGTAGCCCCATCTTGCAGATAGCCTCCCAATCTAGAGGCGACGTGAAGGTCTTCTCTTGGATCTTCTCATCTACCGGATCCACCCCCGACGGGGTCAGTAGCACTGTAATCATACGTCCATAGGGTAGATTACCCCTATGACCGGACAATGTAGCACTAATCATCGTCTGCATGATGATGTAAGGAAGGCAGACCGACTGACGAGTGCAGATGCAGTAGATCAAGAACTGAGTCAGCTGAGAAACCCTCTCATAATGCCCACTCTGTGGGATCAGATTATGCTGAATAATCTTGCAGAAGTCCCATGGAGCTGGACGCAAGTACCAAGCTCTCATTTGCCATCTATCGGGACGGAGCAACTGGTTGTCGATCTCAGCTCTCATCTCCATCTCAACAAACTGTGGCTCTCCCGGTGCACAGTACACCATGCGGCCATCATAGGCAATGCCCAACAGATCGGCCAGCTGCCGATAATCAAAGGAGATGTGCACCCCCTTGACGTAGCTGGTGATGCGTAACTCCTGGCCGTGCTCAACATCATTGCAATTCCCCACCACCTGGAGATTACAATAAAATTGGCGCACCAAGTTTGGACAGGTGCACGCGTCGTATGTGATGACAGGGAGCCACCCCATATCACCGAATGCTCCCTCCACATTGAACAAGGCTAGCTCAGCCAAGTACACCATGCGACCCCCTTCCACTTTCTTACGGGCATAGTCAGCATACTGTGCCTTAGCTTCATTCGAACGGAAGCGGAGTGGATCACGCAATCTTGGCACTTTGGTACGGGCCATATTATCTGCAAAAATAAGAAAGAGAAAATAAACCAGGAGTTAGTAGGATAAAATCCAAAAATTGACTTAATAACGACGTAAGTTGACCATAAAGTCCCATTTCTCACCCTACAAGTGGGCGTAAGAACTTACGTAGGATAAAATACATCCTACAATATACATGCAGTACAAAATTTTAACGGATAAGGTCCAATTTGAAGAAATTGAAGGAAAATCAAAAATTTCGATAAATTAGGGCAAAAGGAGAAAAATTTAAGTTTCTCGATAACCAACCGATGAAACTGAAACTTTTTTGAGGGCTTTCGTTCCTCAAGACCCCAATAACAAAAGCCCCCAATAAAAATAGAATTTTTACGGTTGGAAAAAGTGTAATTTGGAAAAAAACGAGCTAAATGAGCAAAAACCTAGAAATAAAAACCTAAAAACAGGGAAAGTTGGGAAATTTTACCTGTAGAGGTGATGTGGATGTCGAAACTCGGACTAAGAACGATCCACAATAGTGAAGTAGCACTGTAACAACTCGGAGAGTAGAGACGAATCGAAACGGAGGAGGAATAGTGAGAATTGACCCAGAATCGGATCTTAAAAATCTGATTTTTGGTCCGAAGGTCGGACAATTCGACTGACACCATTGACCCTCGGATCGACCCTCCAATCGACCCTCGGCTCTCGAGAATCTAACAAAAAATCGAGGGTCGGACTGAGGGTCGGATACCCATCGACCCTCGCATCGACCCTCAGCTCTCGGGAAGAACATGTCATTCCCAGGGTCGGATACCAAGGGTCGGACACACCAGCGACCCTCACCATCGACCCTACATAGAAAATACAGTATTTATTTCAGAATGAATTGGAGATTTTGAATTTTATATCGGTTAGCGTGCCTACATGAAGTATAAATGATTCCTCACTGATTTTGATGATTTTCAGGCACCATCCATCTCGAAAGCAAATATGTCTGGCCGTAGAGTGACCCGACAGACCCGAAACACAGTCCCACCACCACCACCGGCGGATGAGACTAGTCAAGAGAACAATTACGCACAGGGTAATCCCGAGCCGGCAAACCCTACAAATTTGTCACCACCACCACCCGAGCTAACAACAGTGGTGATGAATCTGGCACAACAGCTACAACAAATGCAACATGCACAAGCTCAAATGCAGGTTGCGATGGGAGTTATGTTTCAAGCCACTCAGGCTGCAGCCATGCACACTGGGCAAGCTAGTGCAGCACCAGTGGGTAACCACCCAGCTCAACAGACACCTCAACAACCGGCTGCACCAATTCCAGTGCAAGTTCCAGAAGCAGCCCAAGGGAACTATTAGTATCCACCCCCTATGTTTGGGGCATACCAAAATCAACTGGATCACTCCCGGCTAGTGGAGAGATTTTTGAAGATGAAGCCTAAGGAATTCAACGGCAAGCCGTCTGATCCACTGTGGCCAGCACACTGGATAGACGAAATGGAAAGGAACTTCCTTATGATGACTATTACCGAGGAAGAGAAAGTACTATGCGCGACCTTCATGCTCAAAGGCGACGCACACCATTGGTGGAAATCTACAAAGATGTACTTATTGACCAAGCACGCCCTACTGACATGGGCTATATATAAAGAAGCATTCTTCGAGAAGTATTTCCCAAGAAGATTCAGAGATTCAATGGAGAAGGAGTTCTTGAGTCTGTACCAGGGGCAGATGTCCGTAGACTCATATCAACAGCGTTACGAAGAACTATTTTTCTTTGCACCGGCTAGTATGCAAGAAGAAGATACAAAAACCCATAGATTCGTCGCGGGACTAAGAGGAAGCATAAGAGAAAATGTTCTGGGTTTGGAAAAGAAGATTTACAACGAAGCTGTCCAAATTGCTCGAATAATTGAATCGAGCCAGAAGGAGAGTTATTTCGCTCAAAACAAAGGAATCAAGAGACCAGTTGGGAATTCGTAAAACGGAGGCAATAACAGGACGTATAAACCTTTTCGTCCTCAGAATTTTGCAACTGTACCAAATTCTATTGCAGCAGCTCAACCACAGCCAAAGTCAAATGTTGAAGCCCCGAAGTGCTATAACTGCAACCAACCAGGGCATATGGCAAGAGAGTGTCCAAAACCCAAGAAGCAACTCCATCAAGGACGGGTATATGCCGTTACATCAGAGGATGCTGCCGCATCGCCCGATGTGGTTACAGGTATGACCGAAACTTGTAAGGCTATAATTAGAATTGATTGAGCATGTAGACTAAGTGAAAACGAATTACAGGTATCAGACCTATTAATGGCGTACCCGCCAGAGTACTCTTTGATTCAGGAGCTACTCATTCATTTATATATGTGTCATTTGGAAAGAAGACCAATCTGCCCATCAAAACATTAGACTACAAATTACTTGTACGGTCACCGATGGGATTAGAAGTGGTATTAGAGAAAGGTTATGGACCATGTCCAGTTCTCATTAGAGAGCAGACCTTGGATGCAACCTTAATACAACTTGAGATGGCAGACTTTGACGTCATCTTGGGAATGGACTGGTTTGCTCGGCACTCTGCAAATCTGTTATGCGCCGAGAAGAAGCTAACGTTCAAAGACAAAGAAGGAGTAGAATTCAGTTTCTCAGGAACCAAACTTCCCAGAAGATGCAAGCTCATACTCTCAGCATTAAAGGCTAAGAAGTGCCTTGAGAAAGGAGCGGTCGGATATCTAGTATCAGTGGTCGACCTAACCAAGGACGTGCCACGAATGGAAGATATTGATGTCGTGCGAGATTTTCCTGATGTATTTCCGGAGGAACTACCCGGATTACCACCCAACCGAGCCATGGAGTTTGTAATAGACCTTATACCTGGAGCCGCACCAGTATCAAAAGCACCTTATAAAATGGCTCCTACTGAACTGAAGGAATTAAAAGTGCAATTACAAGAACTGCTGGATAAGGGTTATATTAGACCCAGTATATCTCCATGGGGAGCACTGGTGTTGTTCGTAAAGAAGAAGGATGGTAGCGTTCGATTATGCATCGACTATAGAGAGTTGAATAAGCTGACAATCAAGAATCGATATCCACTACCCAGGATCGATGACTTGTTCGATCAGTTACAAGGAGCGAAGGTATTTTCAAAGATCGATCTTCGATCAGCCTATCATCAACTGAAGATTAAAGAAGGTGACATTCCGAAGACAGCTTTCAGGACAAGATACGGACATTATGAGTTACTAGTGATGTCCTTCGGACTAACTAATGCACCGGCAACATTCATGGAACTTATGAACCGGGTTTTCCACGATATGTTGGATACGTCGGTCATAGTATTTATTGATGACATATTGGTGTATTCCAAGGACAAGGAAACCCATGTCAAGAACCTAAACGCAGCCCTACAGCGTTTAAGGAAAGAGAAGTTATACTCCAAATTTTCGAAGTGTGAGTTTTGGCTAAGTGAAGTCGCCTTTCTAGGCCATGTAGTATCTGCAGAAGGAATCATAGTGGACCCCAGTAAGATCGAGGCTATTGTGAAGTGGGAAGCACCAAAGAATGTTTCAGAAATTAGAAGTTTTCTGGGTCTAGCTGGATATTATCGGAGATTCGTAGAAGACTATTCTCGGATTGCCGTACCACTCACCAGTTTGACCAAGAAAGGAGAAAATTTCGTATGGACGGATAAGTGTGAAAAGAGTTTTCAAACACTGAAGACCAAATTGATATCCGCTCTAATTTTGACCATTCCCGTCCCAGGACAGACATTTACCTTATACACTGATGCATCGGGATTGGGATTAGGATGTGTGCTTATGCAAGGAGAGAAAGTGGTTGCGTATGCATCGAGACAGTTGAAGGTACATGAGAAGAATTACCCCACTCATGATTTGGAGTTAGCGGCAGTAGTACATGCTGTCAAGATATGGAGACACTACCTATACGGAGAGAAATTTCAGATTAAGTTGGACCATAAAAGTCTTACTTATCTATTTAATTAGAAGGAGTTAAATATGAGACAAAGAAGATGGCTGGAACTATTGAAAGACTATGATTGTGATATCTAGTATCATCCGGGAAAAGCGAACGTGGTAGCAGATGCATTGAGCAGAAAAGCGATGATAAAATCTCAAGGAGAAGTTAGCACGACTGCAGCAATGTATACCAACGGAATGGTGTTTAATCACGGCAACGAACAATATGTGATAGATACAACGGATGAGTCAGCTAGCCAAGGGTTTATTCATCGGTTTTCGAATATGTTCGCGGCATTGAAGATTATACCGGATATAGTGGATGAAGTGAAGACAGCTATCAAAGCAGATCCTTATCTGAGAACGGTACAAGAAGATATTGAGAAAGGTAGGACTAACCCTGAGTTCACCTTGGATGACGAGAAGGTACTGAAATATAAAGGGAGAATATGTGTACCTGAAACAGAAAATATGGACATTAGACACCGACTGATGAAGGAAGCCCATACCACCATCTACTCGATACATCCTAGAAGCACAAAAATGTATCATGATCTAAAGAAACTGTATTGGTGGAGGGGGATGAAGGCAGATATACAAGTTCGTGTCTCAATGCTTAAATTGTCAGAAGGTAAAGGCGGAATGACAAAGACCCACAAGACTGTTACAACCATTACCGGAACCAGCATGGAAAAAGGACTGCATCACTATGGACTTCGTCACAGGACTACCATTGACTCCTCGAGTAGTTGACGCAGTTTGGGTGATTGTAGACCGTCTGACTAAAACAGCTCGCTTCATACCGATACGACCCCCCGGTATACCCCTGGAAAGGTTAGCAAAGCTGTATGTGGATAATATTGTTCGGCTGCATGGTATTCCAGAAAGCATTGTGTCCGATAGAGATCCACGATTTACTTCCAAATTTTGGGAAGGACTGCAAAAGGCCATGGGTACAACATTGAAGTTCAGTACTGCATTCCACCCACAGATAGACGGACAATCGGAGCATACAATCCAGATTTTAGAAGATATGCTACGAGCATGTGTGATTGATTTCAAGGGATCATGGGACGAGAAGTTACCATTGATCGAGTTCACTTATAATAACAGCTATCAGGCTACTATACAAATGTCACCTTATGAAGCACTGTATGGTAGGAAGTGTTGAACTCCCTTGTTTTGGAATGAAGTTGGAGAACGTAGTATTGTTGGACCGGAATTTGTTGAAGAGACTTGTCGAGTGGTCGACATCATCAAGGAAAGAGTAAGAGTAGCTCAGAACCGTCAGAAGCAATACGCAGATACTCGAAGAGAGCTAGAGTTCGCCGTAGGTGATAAAGTATTTTTGAAAGTATCGCCTATGCGAGGATTGAAGAGGTTCAGACAGAAAGGAAAACTAAGTTCAAGATACGTCGGGCCATATGAGATTCTGGCTAAGCGTGGAAAAGTAGCTTATCAGTTAGCACTACAACCATTTATGTCAAGTGTGCATGACGTATTTCACATATCCTTATTGAAGAAGTATGTCAAAGACCCAACACATGTGCTGACAGTAGATTTGCCAGAATTGACTGATGATTTAACATTTGAAGTAACACCAACGGAAATCACTAGTCGAAAGGTTCAACGTCTACGCAACAGAGATATCTACTATGTTAAGGTCACATGGAAAAGTAGAGACATGGAAGAGATTACATGGGAAGAAGAAAATGCTATGAGAAAGCAATACCCTGACTTGTTTGATTCGGAAGGTACGTACAATTTCGAGGATGAAATTTTTATAAGTTGGGGGGAGTTGTAAGACCCGTGTCAAACTAACCCGGTCTTACCACCTTGAACCAGGTTTACCCATCATGGTCGAGTCTAATGGACCAAGGGCATGAAGGAGATCGAGATCCCAGGTATAAAATCGATCCAAAAACACTTAATTTTAGGGGAGGGTAGCACATCCAGCTAAGCAGGGTCGGACCTCCCAAAACAGAAAGTCAGACCCTCAGTTTTAAAGGGAGGGTCGGACAGCTTAAGACCCTAGGGTCGACGCGATCATAGACCCTCCCATCGACCCTCGGTTTCTGACGAAACTGAAATTAAGAAATTTCCTAATTTTTGGTTGGGACTCTTTCCAAATCTCAATGGGATTATTATAGGACATTCCTAGTCTATTTAAAGGACATCCCTAAGCCACATTCACTCCTTTCACAACCCTAATTGAATTGAGAGAAAGAGAGAAGAAGGAAAAGAGGAAGAAAGGAGGCTAGGAAGAAGGCTTAGCAAAAAGGAGAAGAATTTACAGAGAAAAGTAATCTTCTCAGGTATGGATATTAATTCCATGAGTGTCTACAGACCTTAGGTTAGATATGGTTGAGTGTAGGATTTTGGAGAAACCCAAACCATCCATCCAGGGTTAGGTTTTCATGGAAAACCATAGGAGGATGCACGAAAGCTATCTAGATGGATTATACATGGTTCTAGACCATGGATTGACTGTTGAATGAATGTAGGAAGCAAGACATAGGACCCCAAACACGAAGAATGGGTTAAAAGTGGAAATTGGACCAGAGTGCACCAAGGGTCGCACCGAGGGTCGATAGACCATCCGACCCTAGGTGTTTCGACCATCGACCCTCAGCATTCGGGAAGTTCAGAATGGAGGGAGGGTCGATAGACCCATCGACCCTAGTATCGACCCTAGCATCGACCCTCAGTTGACAGAATGGTTTTTAAATTTCGAATTGATTCTAATTAAATTCTATCGACTTTGTTAGGTTTGCTAGCAATATAATAACGTTATAACAGTGATTCTAAAGCTTGGAAAAGTATCTTTTAGCAAGCTAAGGTGAGGAACCTTAACCCCAAACTAAATTGGTTAATAATAAACTGTTTTCTATTTCTTGAGTCCTATGCCATGCTTGATTCTATGCGAATATGGTTGTAATGTGCATACAGCATGCCATCCAATATTTCTATTACTTGTTCATGCATATTTACTATATTGTTTATAACATGATGATGATGATGATGATAGGAATAGGCATGTGCTTGTATGTGTGTGGTTGATGTGCTTGATGCGAGCGAGTATCAGGGGAGGTGTGATGAGAACGTCAATAAATGTTAACCTTTGGCGGGTCTCAGCACTTTAGCTCTATCTCTAACTCAAGTTTTGTGCATTGACATCGTCGTATCGCCATTACCTTAGCAGAACTATTATGTCGTAGAGTATCTGGGGAGGTGGTCTCGGTCCTTGTAGTCTCTGACTCTACCGGGGGGCCTTAGCTCTATCTCTATGGATGTTCTGAGGGATGCTGGGGTGAGGCCTTGGATACACTGTTTGGCATTAGGATTGGTTAGCAACGAGCCCAGTTTGCAAGCCCTCGCTAACAGGGGCTTACGTGTTGGTATAGCATTATATAGCAATAAACCTTAGCCTTTGTGGTATAATGTTATAGTAGGGTGGATGGGGACGACGATAAACGTTAACCTTTGGGCGGGCTTCCACACCCTGTGTATAGAGGCGGTGTCAATAAACGTTAACCTTTGACCACCCAACCTTTCTATTGCACATTGCAAACTATAAACCAAGACCAAAGATATAAATTCATTTTTTTGCATGCATATGTAATGTTGCATTGTTTTGGCTACTCACTGAGCCGTGTTGTGTGCTCACCCCTCGACGTCGAATATTTTTAGTTGATGATGCCGGTTATACAGTTGAAGATTATATGAACGCGTCGGCGTACGGAACTGTAGCAGCTATGGAAGTTGGAGCTGAAGACGGTACACATGACTCCTTTTGCGAGTGCAACTCGTGTGTATTCGATTAGATATTTTCATAGGTTTGTTATTCTGGATTTATTAAAGATTTGTATTGATATTTACTTATGTCCCGGTTGATACAGAATAATTTTCTATTAAATTATTAATATCATTTTAGTTCTCGGTTCATTTATTAATAAGATTTCCGCTATTGTGTATTTACTCTGATTATGATTGTGGATGCGTGTGAGTTTGGATAACGCGGGGATAGCCTATTCGAGATCCTGGTTGAACCGTTGGTTATTTAGCGGTTCATCGCACCATTCTGAACAGTGCAGAATTGGGGTGTGACACCCTCGACGTAGCTCGTGATGCGCAGCTCATCACCCCTCTCCACATCATTGTAATCTCCCACCACCTGGAGATTACAGTAGAACTGGTGTACCAAATCAGGATGGGTACACGCGTCATAAGTGATGACAGGGAGCCATCCCATATCACCAAATGCTCTCTCCACATTGAACAAGGCTAACTCAGCCAAGTTTACTTTGTGGCCTCCCTTTACCTTCTTGCGAGCGTAGTGGGCATAATGTGTCTCGGCTTCGTTGTAACGGAAGCGAAGACGGTCACGAACTCTGGGCACCTTGGTACGAGCCATAGTATCTGCAAATAAGAAAGAAAAACAAATAATGGGTTAGTAGAGAGGAAAAACCCGAGATTTCGACGTAATAACGATGTAAATTGGACAAAAACCTCACTTTTCACCCATACACGTGGGCAGGAGGACTTACATAGATCCTAAACTAACTTGTGAGATTCAAACAGTCAAAAAGTGCAACTAATTAGATTGAATTGCAAGAAATTTCAAGAAATTCAAAATTTCGACAAAATTAGGGCAAAAAGTGAAAATTTCGAGTTTCTCGATAACCAACCGATGAAACTCAAATATTTTTGAGGGCTTTTGTTCCTCGAGTCACCAATAACAAAAGCCCCCAATAAAAATCGAATTTGTATGGTTGGAAAAAGTTTAATTTGAAAAATACAAGATAAACGAGTAAAAACCTAGGTTAAGAATCCTAAAAACATGAAAAGGTAGAAGAAATACATGTAGCGGAGGTGTAGATGACAAAACGAGGAGTACAAACCACCAACGGGTCAGAATGGGCAATGTAGCAACTCAGAGGGACGAGTTGACTCGAAGCAGAGAAGAAAGAATGAGAAATGAACTTTGAATCAGACTTAAAAATCAGATTTTTTGTCCGGGGGTCGGAAAATTTGATTAAAACAATCAACCCCCGCATCGACCCCTGCATCGACCCTCGGCTCTCGGGAACCTTACACAGAACCAGGGGTCGCACCCTGGGTCAGACATCCTCCGACCCCCCAATCGACCCCCAGCTCTTGGGAAGAATTGGTGATTTCCCAGGGTCAGATACTGAGGGTCGGATACCCATCGACCCCCACCATCGACCCTGTAGTGAAAACATAGTATTTCGACAGAATGATCTGAAAAATTAGAAATTTGCATTTGTTAGTGGATTTAAAATATGGGAATGAAGTAATTAATGATTGTCTCTCGTGTTCAATGATTTCAGGCAATCCTACTAGTAGATTTATTTATGGCGGGACGTAGAGCAACCAGACAGAGCCGTAACTCTATCCCACCACCACCGGTAGGGGAAGATAACCAGACTCACCCGGAACCACAGGGGGATAGGAACACGGCACCATCCGTCATAAATGGGCAAGCAAATCCTACCAATCTGCCAGCTCCACCTATAGACTTGGCCACAGTCGTAATGAACCTGGCCCAACAGCTGCAACAGATGCAACAGGCACAAGCTACTATCCAAGCTGCCATAGGCATAACTCTTCCAGCTGCACAAATACCTCCAATGCCAGCTGGACAGGCAAGCACAGCACCCGGGGGAAGTAACACACTACCCCACGTACCTCAGACTCCTATCAAGCAGGCTCAAATACCGAATCCTGAAATAGCTCAAGGTGGATATCAATACCAACCACCTATATATGGACTGTATGTCCCGCAGCCTCTAGACCACTCCAGACTGGTGGAGCATTTTCTGAAATTAAAGCCTAGAGAATTTAATGGCAAGCCAGCAGATCCTTTATGGCCTGCACACTGGGTCGACGAAATGGAAAGAAACTTTATGATGATGACATTAAATGAAGAAGAGAAATTGTTGTGTGCCACCTTTATGCTGAAAGGAGATGCACACCATTGGTGGAGGTCTACCAGAGCTTATTTACTTACAAAGAACGCCCAATTGACATGGGATATTTATAAGGAGTCGTTCTTTGAGAAGTACTTCCAAGAAGTTTCAGAGATTCTATGAAAATGGAGTTCCTGAGTTTATATCAGGGATAGATGATCGTGGATGCTTATCAACAGCGTTATGAAGAGCTGTTCTTCTTTGCACCCACTAGTATGCAAGAGGAAACCACAAAGACCCGAAGGTTCGTCATGGGACTTAGGGGAAGCATCCGTGAGCACGTTCTGGGACATGAAAAGAAAATCTATAATGAAGCGGCACAAATTGCTCGAGTTATAGAATTGAGCCAGAAGGAGAGTTATTTCATGCAAAATTCTTATAACGGAGGGAATAACAAAACATTCGAACCCTTCCGTGCTCAAGGCTTTACCGCTGCAGCCAAGATTATCCCCGTAGTTCAACAGCAACAGAAGCCAATTACTGAAGGGATAAAATTTTTTAACTGCCAACAAGTGAGACATATAGCAAGGGAATGTCCTAAGCCCAAGAAGCAGCTACATCAAGGATGAGTTTACGCGGTTACATCCGAGGATGCTGCCGCATCGCCTGATGTGGTTACAGGTATGACTTATATTTTGTTAGTTGTATTACATTGTATGAGCATGTAGACTAAACCAAAACAAATCACAGGTATCGTACCTATTAATGGCATTCTCGCCAGAGTACTCTTTGATTCAGGAGCTACTCATTCCTTTATATCTGTGACGTTTGGAAAGAAGTTAAATCTACCCCTTAAATCATTAGACTACAGACTACGTATACGATCACCTATGGGATTAGAAGTGGAGTTCGAAAAAGGTTATGGACCATGTCCAGTTCTTATTGCTGGAAAGACCTTGGAAGCGACCTTGATCCAACTTGAGATGGCAGACTTTGACGTCATCTTGGGAATGGACTGGTTAGTTCAGAATTCTACAAACCTATTGTGCACCGAAAAGAAGCTGACATTTAAAGACAAGGAAGGAGCAGAGTTCAGTTTTTCGGGAACCAAACTTCCCCGTAAATGAAAGCTCATACTCTCGGCGCTAAAGGCTAAGAAGTGCCTTGAGAAAGGGGCAGTCGGGTATTTAGTATCTGTGGTCGACCATACCAAGGAAGCACCACGAATGAAAGATATTGATGTCGTGCAGGACTATCCAGACGTATTTCCTAAAGAATTACCAGGATTACCACCCGACCGAGCTACAGAGTTTGTTATAGATCTTATACCTAGAGCCGCACCAATATCGAAAGCACCCTATCGAATGGCTCCTACTTAACTGAAGGAATTGAAAGTACAACTACAGGAACTGCTGGACAAGGGTTACATTCGCCCTAACATATCACCATGGGGAGCGCCAGTTTTATTCGTGAAGAAAAAGGACGGTAGCGTTTGCTTGTGTATAGACTACCGAGAACTGAATAAACTGACAATCAAGAATCGGTATCCATTGCCTCGGATCGATGACCTATTCGATCAGTTGCAAGGTGCCAAAGTGTTCTCAAAGATTGATCTTCGGTCAGGTTACCATCAGCTGAAGATTAAAGATGGTGATATCCCCAAGACAGCATTCAGGACAGATATGGACATTATGAATTTTTGGTCATGTCTTTTGGATTGACAAACTCACCAGCAACCTTTATGGAACTTATGAACCGGGTTTTCCACGACATGTTGGATACGTCGGTTATTGTATTCATTGATGATATATTAGACTACTCTAAGAACGAGGAAACTCATGTCAAGAATCTAAACGCCGCTTTGCAGCGACTACGAAGGGAAAAGCTCTACGCCAAATTTACAAAGTGTGAGTTTTGGCAAAAGGAAGTCGCATTTCTAGGCCATGTAGTATCCGCTAGGAATTAAAGTAGATCCCAGCAAGATTGAGGCTATTGTAAAGTGGGAAGCATTGAAGAGCGTTGTGGAAATTAGAAGTTTTTTGGGTCTAGCTGGGTATTATCGACGATTTGTGGAAGACTATTCCCGAATTGCCGTACCTCTTACCAGTTTGACTAAGAAGGGCGAGAAGTTTGTCTGGATGGATAAATGTGAGAAGAGTTTCCAAGCCTTAAAAGCTAGATTGATATCCGCTCCAATCTTGACCATCCCAATTCTAGGACAACCATTTATCTTGTACACTGATGCGTCAGGACTGGGATTAGGATGTGTACTTATGCAAGGAGAACAAGTAATTGCATATGCCTCAAGACCACTGAAGACACATGAAAAGAACTACCCCACTCATGATTTGGAACTAGTGGCAGTAGTACATGCTGTCAAAATATGGAGTCATTACCTGTACGGGGAGAAGTTTCAGATTAAATCAGACCATAAAAGTCTTACTTACCTATTTAATCAGAAGGAGCTAAATATGAGACAAAGAAGATGGCTGGAACTATTGAAAGACTATGATTGTGATATCCAGTATCATCCGGGAAAAGCTAATGTAGTAGCCGACGCGTTGAGTAGAAAGGCAATGATAAAATCTCAGGGAGAGGTTAGCACAACTGCTGCAATGTGTACTACTAGAAAGGTATTCAAGCACGGTAATGAGCAGTTTGTGATAATGCACCAGATGGATCAGCCAACCAAGGGTTTATTCATCGGTTTTCAAATATGTTTGCTGCATTGAAAATTATAACGAATATAGTTGATTAAGTGAAGACAGCTATCAAATCAGACCGTTACCTAAGAACGGTACAAGAAGACATCAAAAAAGGTAGAATTAACCCTGAGTTCACCATGGACGAAGAAAAGGTACTAAAGTACAAAGGAAGAATATGTGTACCCAAAACAGAAAGCTTGGACATTAGACACCAATTGATGAAAGAGGCCCATACCACCATCTATTCTATACATCCTGGAAGTATAAAAATGTATCATGATCTAAAGAAACTATATTGGTGGAGAGGAATGAAAGCAGATGTAGCTAAGTTCATGTCTCAATGCCTAAATTGTCAGAAGGTAAAGGCTGAACGACAAAGACTGGCAGGACTGTTACAGCCGTTTTCGGAACCAGCATGGAAATGGGACTACATCACTATGGACTTCGTCATGGGATTACCACTGACTCCTCGAGTAGTTGACGCAGTTTGGGTGATTGTAGGCCGCCTGACTAAAACAACTCGCTTTATACCTATATGACCCCAGTATACACTGGAGAGGTTAGCTAAGCTGTATGTGGATAACATTGTGCGATTACATGGCATACCTGAAAGTATTGTGTCTGATAGAGATCCACGATTTACTTTAAAGTTTTTGAAAGGATTGCAAAAGGCTATGGGTACAACATTGAAGTTTAGTACTGCATTCCACCCACAGACAGATGGACTACCGGAGCATACAATTCAGATTTTAGAAGATATGCTTCGAGCATGTGTAATTGACTTCAAAGGATCATGGGATGAAAAGTTACCACTACTTGAGTTCGCTTATAATAATAGCTATCAGGCTACTATATAGATGGCACCCTATGAAGCACTGTATGGAAGAAAGTGTCGAACTCCGTTGTTTTGGAATGAAGTTGGGGAACTTATTATTGTTGGACCAGAATTTGTTGAAGAGACTTGTGGAGTGGTCGACATTATCAAAGAAAGAGTGAGAACAACTCAGAATCGTCAGAAGCAATATGCCGATATCCAACGCCGAAACCTTGAGTTCGTTGTGGGTGATAAATTATTCTTAAAAGTATCGCCTATGCGAGGATTGAAACGGTTCGGATAGAAAGGGAAACTAAGTCCAAGATATGTCGGGCCATATGAGATTCTAGCTAAGCGTGGAAAAGTTGCTTACCAATTAGCCCTACCACCATCTATGTCAAGTGTGCATGACGTATTTCATATTTCCTTATTGAATAAGTATGTCGAAGATCTTACGCACGTTCTGACAGTAGATCTGCCTGATTTGACTGATGATTTGACATTTGAAGTAACACCAACTGAAATCACGAGCCGAAAGGTTCAACGACTACGGAACCGAGATATTTATTATGTTAAGGTCACTTGGAGAAGTAGAGACATGGAAGAAATTACATGGGAAGAAGAGAATGCTATGCGAAAGCAATACCCTCATTTATTAGACTCAGAAGGTATGAACAATTTCAGGGACAAAATTTTTATAAGTAGGGTGGAGTTGTAAGACCTGTATCAAACTAACCCGGTCTTACCACATTGAACTAGGTCTACCCATCATGGTCGAACCAAACGGATCAAGTGCGTGAAGGAGATCACGATCCCAGGTATTAAACTGACCCAAAAACACTAAAATTAGGGAGAGGGTCGCATACCCAGCAGCGGAGGGTCAGACCCCCCCAGTATAAAAGTCAGACCCCCAGTTTTATACCGGGGGTCGGATAGTTTAAGGACCAGGGGTTGACGGGATCTCCGACCCCCCTATCGACCCCAGGTAATCGGTAAAAACAGCACGAACCGAAAATTAGAAAACATTCCTAATTTCAGTGGGATTCCATCCTAATCTCAATGAGACTTATTTTGGGAGTTTTTGGACGTCCCTCAGCCTCTTTCACTCCTTTTAGAACCCTAATTGGATTGAGAGAAAGAGAAGAGAAGGAAAGTGGAGAAGAAGACCAAGGAGAAGGCTTCAGAGAAACAAGCCTAATTCTCAGGTATGGATACTATCTCCATGTAATTCTACAGACCTTAGAATAGCTAGAGAAGAGGGAATGATCTAGGAGAAACCCAAATCATCCACCGATGGTTAGGTTTCCATGGAAAACCATGGGGAAAATTATGAAAGCTATATAGGTGAATGAACTACGGTTCTAGGCCATAGAACATGTGTGGAATGGACTGTAGAAGCAAGCCATAGGACCCCAAACACGAAGAATGGACTATAGGATGAAAAATTGACAAAACCCACAGGGGGTCGCATGGGGGGGTTTTTGGCCAATCGACCCTACCAGACCCTGATCATCGACCCCCAGTGTTCGGGAAGTCCAGAATAGGGGTGGTCGCATCCAGGGTCGATCAAACCTCCGACCTTAGCATCGACCCCCAGTTAGCAGCATGCTTTTTAATGCCAAATTAATTCTAATTAAATTCTATCGACTTGGTTAGGTTTTCTAGTGATATAATATCGATATATAGTTGATTCGTAAAGCTTGAAAGAGGACCTACGATCAATTAAAGGTGAGGGAACAAGACCTAAACTAATTGGTTAATAATAAACTATTTTATTTCGAGTCCAATGCCATGATTGATTCTATGCGTGTATGATTGTTATGTGTATTCAACATGTCATCCAATATTTTTATTATTACCGTTCATGCATATTTAATTATTGTTTATAACATGATGATGATGATGATGATAGGAATAGGCATGTGGATGTATGTGTATGATTGGTGTGCTTGATGCGAGCGAGTATCAGGGGGAGGACGTGACACTGTGGTTCATACTGGTCACCAGACTCAAGCTCTAACTCTAACTCTAACTCAAGTCTTGTCCACTAAACATCGTCGTACCACCATTACCTTAGCGGAACTAATACGTCGTAGGGTATCAGGGGGGACGTGACATTGTGGTTCATCCTGGTCACCAGACCCTAGCTCTATCTCTATGGACGTATTAAGGGATGCTGGGGTGAGGCCTTGGATACACTGTTTGGCATTAGGATTGGTTAGCTGCGAGCCCGGTTTGCAAGCCCTCGCCAGCAGGGGCTTACGTGTTGGTATGGTACTGTACAGCAATAAGCGTTAACTTTTGTTGTACAATGTTCATGGTGGGTGCATGTGGGACGACAATAAGCGTGACCTTTGGGCGGCTTCACACACTCGTGTATAGAGGAGGGGTCAATAAGCGTGACCTTTGACCTCCAACCCTTTCTATAGCACATTGCAAACTTATTTACCAGACCAAAGATATGAATTGAATGCATGCATATGTTTATTGCATTGTTTTATTTGCTCACTTAGCCATGATGTGTGCTCACCCTCTCGACGTCGAATATTTTTAGTTGATGATGCAGGTACCACAGTTGCAGATTATATAAATGACTCGGTGTATGCGCGCGTTGCTGCAATGGAGGCTGAAGACTTAGAGGATATGCATGACCCCTCATGCGAGTGCAACTAATGCGTGTTCTATTAAGATTTTATTTGAATTATAAAAGATGTAATTGATATTTTATTTAGTTATGTCTCAGTTGATACAATAATAATTTGATATTTTAATTATGATTATTACTTTAGAATGCTCAGTTCATTTACTATAAGACTTCCCCTATTGTGTATTTATTCTGATTATGGTTGTGGATGTGCGTGGTCTTATTTTTAATGGATACCGCCTACTAGAGATCCTGGTTGAACCGTTGGTTTACAGCGGTTCATCACACCGTTCTGAATGGTGCAGAATTTGGGGTGTGACATTTCGCTCTCTCTTTCTCTCTCTCTCCCCCTCTCTCTTTTTCTTTCTACTTCTCTCTTACCTTCCCTCCCTCTCTACTTTTCTCGCTCTCTTTCTATCTCTTTCGCTCTTTCTCTCTCACTGTAATTATACTTCTCTCTTTCTACTTATCTTAATCTCTCTCTCTCGCTCTTTCTCCCTCTCTCTCTCTCTTTATTTTTTACATCTCTCTTTACTTCTCTCTCTCTTTTTCTCTCCCACTCACTCTCTTTTTACTTCTCTCTCACTCTCTTATTTTTCTCTCTTTCACTCTCTCTCTCTTACATTCTATTTCTCTCACTTTCCAGTTTCCTCTTTTCTCTCTCTCTCTCTCTTTTATTTTTAACTTCCCTCTCTCTTTCTACTTCTCTCTCTCTTTCCCTCTCTCTCTCTCTACTTCTCTCTCCCTCTCTCAACTTCTCTCTATCAACTTTTGTCGCTCTCTCTCTCTCTCTATCTATCTTTTTATCTCCACTTCTCCCTCTCCCTCTCTCTCTACTTCTCTCTCTCTCTTTTGCCCTCTCTCTCTCTTTCAACTTCTCTCTCCCTCTTTCTACTTCTCTCCCAATCTCTCTTCACTTTTCTCTCCCTCTCTACTTCTCTCTCACTCCCTCACACTTTATCTCTCTCTGTACTTCTCTCCCACTTTCTCTCTCTACTTTTTACCACTATTTCTCTCTCTTGTTATCTCCCTCTCTCCTTCTACCTCTCTCTCTCTCTCTCTCTTTCTACTTCTCTTTCTCTCTCTCTCTCTCTCTCTTTACTTCAATTTCTTTCTCTCTCTCCCTCTCTTTGCCTCATTCTTTCTTTTAACTTTTACCTCTACTTCTTTGTCTCTCTTTCTCTATTTACCTCACTCTCTCTCTCTCTCTCTCTCTCTCTCTCTTTTGACTACTCTCTTTCTACTTCTCCTTTTCCCTCGCTCCCTCACTCTCTCGCTCTCTTTGTACTTATCTCTCTACTCCTCTCTTTCTTTCTCTTTCTTCCTTTCCCTCCCTCTCTCTCCCTCTCTCTTTCTTTGTACTTCTCTCTCTCTCTCTCCATCTCTCTCTCTCCCCCTCAACTTCTCTCCCTCTTTCTCTTTCTCTCTCACACTCCCATTCGTACTCTCACTCTCTCCTTTTTTTTCTCTCTCACTCCCTTTACTTCTCTCTCTATCTACCTTTTTTCTCTCTCTCCCTCTTTTTACTTTTCTCTCTCTCTTTTTCTCTTTTTACTTTTCCTTTTCTCTCTCTCTCTCTTACTCACTCACTCTCTCTCTCACACTCTCTCCCCCTTTCTACTTTTTCTCTCTCTTTCTCTCTCTCTCTACTCTCTCTTCGTCTGTCTATCTTTCTCCTTATTTCTCTATTTCTCTCACTCTCTCTCTCTCCCTCTCCCTCTCTTTCTACTTTTCTCTTTCAAATTCTTTCCTTTTCTCTCCCGAGCTCTCTCTCTATCTTTCTACTTATTACTCTACATCTATCTCTCTCTCTTTTTACTTCTTTTAATCCCTCTAATTCTTTATTTCTACTTCTCTCTCTCTCTACACTTAACTCCCTCTTTGTCTTTCTCTCTCTCTCCTTCTACTTCTCCCTCTCTTCACTTTTCCCTCTTTCTATTTCCATCTCTCTTTCTACTTCTCTCATTCTCTAATACTCCTATCTTTCTCTGTTTCAACTTTTCTCCCTCACTCTTTCTCTTTCTCTCTGCTTCTCTCTCTCACTCTTTCTCTCCACCTCTCTATCCCTCTCTACTTCTCTCTCTCTCTCTCCTTCTCTTTCTCTCTCTCTCTCTCTCTTTCTACCTCTCTCTTTCTCCCTATTTCTCCCTCTCTCTCTCTCTCCCACTCTCTCTCTCTCTCTCACTCTCACTTTCTAATTTTTTCCTTCTACTTCTCTTTCTCTCTCTCCCCCTTCCTCTTTTTCTTTCTACTTATCTCTTACCTTCCCTCCCTCTTTACTTCTCTCTCTCTCTTTCTATCTCTTTCGCTCTATCTTTTTCTTTCTCACTCACTCTCATTTTACTTCTCTCTTTCTACATCTCTCGATATCTCTCTCGCTCTTTCTCTTTCTCTCTCTTTGTTTCTACTTTTCTCTACTTCCCTCTCTCTCTCTTTTTTTCTCTCTCTCTCTCCCCCTCTCTCTCACTCTCCCTCTCTTACTTTCTAGTTCTCTCTCTTTCTAGTTTCCTCTTTTTCTCTCTCCCTTTCTCTCATTTGTAACTTCTCTCTCTTTCTACATCTCTCTCTCTACTTCTATCACACCCTAATTCCGTACTATTCAGAATGGTGTGATGAACCGCTAACAAAGCAATGGTTCAACCAGGATCTCGAGTAGGCTATATACGTGTTATCTAAACCCCATACATCCATAATCAGAATCAGAGTAAATACATAATAGCGGAAGTCTTATAATAAAATGAACTGAGAATCTATTGTGATATCAATATTTAAATAACAAATTATTCTGTATCAACTAAGACATAACTAAATAAATATCAAATACACGTCTTTAATAAATCCAAATAGATAAAACTAAAAATCTAATCGAATACACATGAGTTGCACTCGCAAGAGATGTCATGTGTATCCACTTCATCTTCAGCTACCATCGCTGCAACGTTCCCGTATTTTGAAGCATTTATATAATCTTCAATGGTTGTACCTGCATCATTAACTAAAAATATTCGACATCAAAGGTGAGAACACATCACGGCTCAGTGAGCAAACAAAACAATGCAACAATACATATGCATGCAATCAATTCATATCTTTGGTCTGGTTTTACATTTGCACTGTGCTATAGAAAGGATAGGTGGCCACCGCACCTCTTTGCACGAGAGTGTGGATACGCCCGATGACTTTCACCATCGCCTACAACACCCATAATGAACATTGTACAACGAAGGTCACATTTATCGATGCACAACTCCATACCAACAAATTAACCCCTGATGGCTAGGGTTG
The DNA here is from genome assembly GCA_028583415.1 of Protea cynaroides. Taxonomy (NCBI): domain Eukaryota; kingdom Viridiplantae; phylum Streptophyta; class Magnoliopsida; order Proteales; family Proteaceae; genus Protea; species Protea cynaroides. The sequence goes on along the minus strand of CM053270.1, from coordinate 42,836,574 downwards.
CAAACGGGGCTCGCTACTAACCAATCCTAATGTCAAACAAACTATCCAAGGCCTCACCCCAGCATCCCTGAGAGCACCCGTAGAGATAGAGCTAAGGCCCCTCGATAGAGTATAGGACTCAAGGACCGAGATCCTCCTTGATGCCCTACGTCGTAATAGTTCTGCTAAGGTAATGGCGATACGATGATGCTAATGCAGCAGACTTGAGTTAGAGATTTAGCTAAAGTGCCCGGATCAAACACCGCATAACACCTCCCCTGATGCCCTACTTGCATCAAGCACACTAACCACACACAAACATTCACATGCCTATTCCTAGCATCAATCATCATCATCATGTTATAAGTAAACAAAATTAAATATGCATGAACAATAATAGCAGGAATATTGGATGACATGTTGAATGCACATTACAAGCATATTCGCATAGAATCAAGCATGGCATTGGACTCAAGAAAATAAAAATAGTTTATTATTAACCAATTAGTTTAGGTCTTGTTCCCTCACCTTAGCATGCTAATAGATACTCTTCCAAGCTTTAGAATCACCTTTATATTGATATTATATTGCTAGAAGACCTAACAAAGTCGATAAAATTTAATTAGAATTTATTCTAATTTTTAAAACCATTCTATTAACTGAGGGTCGGAGGTAGGGTATGAGTTATGACCGACCCCTGGTGCGACCCTCCCCTAATCTGGACTTCCAGAACCCTGGGGGTTGATACTTAGGGTCACATAGGGTCGGATGGTCATCGACCCTCTGTGCGACCCCCTGTGGGTTTTGGTCAATTTTCCTCCTTTTAGTCCATTCTTCGTGTTTGGGATCCTATGACTTTCTCCTACAGTCCATGCATTCCATGGTCTGGAACCATGAATCATCCACCTATATAGCTTTTATGTATTCTCCCATGGTTTTCCATGGAAACCTAACCATGGGTTGATGGTTTGGGTTTCTTCGAGATCACAATCTCATCCTTATCTAACCTAAGGTCTGTAGAAATTCATGGAATTAGTATCCATACATGAGAAGAATACTCCTTCTCTGCAACTCTTCTTCTTTTTACTTTTTCTTCACTCCCTTGCTTCTCTTCTTCTTCTCTTCCTTCTCTTCTATTTCTCTCAATTCAATTAGGGTTGTAAAAGGAGTGAAAGAGGCTTAGGGACGTCCTATTTATAAGGTGGAAAATCCTAAACTAACTCCCATTGAGATTTGGAAGGAATCCAATCGAAATTTGAAAACTTTCCTAATTTCAGTTTCTGGCGGCAACTGAGGGTCGATGAGAGGGTCGATGATCCCGTCGACCCTTGGTTTCCTAAAGTGTCTGACCCCCTCTGTAAAACAGGGGGTCTGACTTTCTATCTTGGGGGTCCGACCATCCCTTGCTGGGTATGCGACCCTCCCTTTAAATTAAGTGTTTTTGGGTTGATTTGATACATGGGATCACGATCTCGTTCACGCCCTTGGTCCATTCATCTCGTCAATGATGGGTAAACCTGGTTCATGGTGGTAAGACCAGGTTAGTTTGATACGGGTCTTACAACTCCCCCCTACTTATAAAAATTTCTTCCCCGAAATTATACGTACCTTCTGAATCAATTACGTGAGGGTATTGCTTTCGCATAGCATTCTCTTCCTCCCAAGTAATTTCTTCCATGTCTTTACTTTTCCAAATGACCTTAACATAATATATAACTCGGTTGCGTAGTCGTTGAACCTTTCGACTGGTGATTTCTGTTGGTGTTACTTCAAATGTCAATTTATCAGTCAATTCTGGTAGTTCTACTGTCAGGACGTGCGTTGGATCCTTGACATACTTCTTCAATAGGGAAATATGAAATACGTCATGCATACTTGACATAGATGGTGGTAGTGCTAACTGATAAGCCACTTTTCCACGCTTAGCTAGAATCTCATACGGCCCGATATATCTTGGACTGAGTTTCCCTTTCTGTCCGAACCATTTCAATCCTCGCATAGGCGATACCTTCAAGAATACTTTATCACCTATAGCGAACTCAAGATCTCTGCGTCAAGTATCTGTATATTGCTTCTAACGGTTCTGAGCTGTTTTTACACTTTCCTTGATAATGTCTACCACTCGACAAGTCTCTTCAACAAATTCTGGCCCAACAATACTACATTCTCCAACTTCATTCCAAAATAACGGAGTTCGACACTTTCTGCCATACAGTGTTTCATATGGTGACATCTGTATAGTAGCCTGATAGCTATTGTTATAAGCGAACTCGATCAGTGGTAACTTTTCATCCCATGATCGTTTGATATCAATTACACATGCGCGTAGCATATCTTCAAGAATCTGGATTGTACGCTCTGACTGTCCATCTGTCTGTGGGTGGAATGCAGTACTGAACTTCAATGTTGTACCCATAGCCTTTTGCAATCCCTCCCAAAACTTAGAAGTATCGGAGATCTCTATCAGATACAATGCTCTCTGATACACCGTGTAACCGAACAATATTATCCACATACAGCTTTGGTAACCTTTCCAGTGTATAATGAGGTCGTATCGGTATGAAGCGAGCTGTCTTAGTCAGACAGTCTACAATCACCCAAACTGCATCAATTACTCGAGGAGTCAGTGGTAATCCCGTGACGAAGTCCATAGTGATGCAGTCCCATTTCCATGCTGGTTTCGGTAACGGCTGTAATAGTCATGCGGGTCTTTGTCGTTCAGCCTTTACTTTCTGACAATTTAGGCATTGAGACACGAACGTAGCTACATCTGCTTTCATCCCTCTCCACCAATATAGTTTCTTTAGATCATGATACATTTTTGTACTTCCAGGATGTATCGAATAGATGGTGGTATGGGCTTCTTTCATCAGTCGGTGTCTAATGTCCACACTTTTTGTTTCGGGTACACATATCCTTCCTTTGTACTTCAGTAACTTCTCTTCGTCCAAGGTGAACTCAGGGTTAGTCTACCTTTTTCGATGTCTTCTTGCACCGTTCTCAGATAGGGGTTTGATTTGATAGCTGTCTTCACTTCATCAATTATGTCCAGTATAATCTTCAATGCAGCAAACATATTTGAAAATTGATGAATAAATCCTTGATTGGCTGATCCATCCGTTGTATCTATCACATATTGCTCGTTGCCATGATTGAATACCATTCCGGTAGTACATATAGCTGCAGTTGTACTAACCTCCCCTTGAGATTTTATCATCGCCTTTCTGCTCAACGCATCCGCTACTACATTAGCTTTCCCCGGATGATACTTGATATCACAATCATAGTCTTTCAATAGTTCCAACCATCTTCTTTGTCTCATATTCAACTCCTTCTGATTAAATAAATAAGTAAGACTTTTATGGTCCGACTTAATCTGGAACTTCTCTCCGTATAGGTAATGTCTCCATATCTTGACAGCATGTACTACTGCCGCTAACTCCAAATCATGAGTGGGATAATTTTTCTCATGTATCTTTAACTGTCTCGAGGCATAAGCAATTACTTGTTCCCCTTGCATAAGTACGCATCCTAATCCCATTCCTGTCGCATCAGTGTATAGGGTAAATGGCTGTCCTGGAACAGGAATAGTCAAAATCAGAGCGGATATCAATCTGGTCTTCAATGTCTGGAAGCTCTTCTCACATTTATCCGTCCACACAAACTTTTCACCTTTCTTAGTCAAACTGGTGAGAGGTACGGCAATCCGAGAATAGTCTTCCATAAATCTCCAATAATATCCAGGGAGACCTAGAAAACTTTTTATTTCTGCAACGCTTTTTGGTGCTTCCCACTTTACAATAGCCTCGATCTTGCTAGGGTCCACTTTGATTCCTTCAGTGGATACCACATGGCCTAGGAAGGCGACTTCACTTAGCCAAAACTCACACTTTGAAAATTTTGCATACAGCTTCTCGTTCCTTAAACGTTGTTGGGCGGCGTTTAGATTCTTAACGTGGGTTTCCTTGTCCTTGGAATATACCAATATATCATCAATAAATATTATAACCGACGTATCCAACATGTCGTGGAAAACCCGGTTCATAAGTTCCATGAAAGTTGCTGGTGCGTTTGTTAGTCCAAAAGACATGACCAAGAATTCATAATGTCCATATCTGATCCTGAAAGCTGTCTTAGGAATATCACCCTCTTTAATCTTCAGTTGATGATAACCTGACCGAAAGTCGATCTTAGAAAATACTTTCGCTCCTTGCAACTGATCGAACAAATCGTCGATCCGAGGTAGTGGATATCGATTCTTGATTGTCAGTTTGTTCAGCTCCCGATAGTCGATACATAATCAAACGCTACCGTCCTTCTTTTTTAAGAATAATACCGGTGCTCCCCATGGTGATATACTGGGTCGAATATAACCCTTGTCCAGCAGTTCCTGTAGTTACACTTTCAATTCCTTTAGTTCAGTAGGAGCCATTCTATAAGGTGCTTTTGATACTGGTGCGGCTCTAGGTATAAGGTCTATCACAAACTCGGTGGCTCTGTCGGGTGGTAATCCTGGTAGTTCCTCCGAAAATACGTTGGGATAGTCCCGCACGACATCAATATCTTCCATTTCGTGGTGCTTCCTTGGTTAGGTCGACCACTGATACTAGATACCCGACTGCCCCCTTCTCAAGGCACTTCTTAGCCTTTAGTGCTGAGAGTATGAGCTTGCGTTTACGGGGCAGTTTTGTTCCCGCAAAACTGAATTCTGCTCCTTCTTTTTCTTTAAATGTTAGCTTCTTTTCGGCGCATAATAGGTTTGCAGAATGCCGAGCTAACCAGTCCATTCCAAAGATGACATCAAAGTCTGCCATCCCAAGTTGAATCAAGGATGCATCTAAGGTTTTCTCGCCAATGAGAACTGGACATGGCCCATAACCTTTCTCTAATTCCACTTCTAACCCCATCGGTAACCGTACAAGTAGTTTATAGTCCAATGTTTTGATGGGTAAGTTCAGCTTCTTTCCAAATGACACAGATATAAAGGAATGAGTAGCTCCTGAATCGAAGAGTACTCTGGCGGGTATGCCATTTATAGGTACGATACCTGTGATTTGTTATACTTAGTCTACATGCTTACACATTGTAATACAACTTAAAGGTTTAGGTCATACCTGTGACCACATCGGGTGATGCGGCAGCTTCCTCAGACGTAATAGCATAAACTCGTCCTTGATGTTGTAGCTTCCGGGGTTTAGGACACTCTCTCATCATATGTCCCACTTGATTGCAGTTATAACATCTTGGACTCTCAGTATTTGGCTTTGGTTGCTGCTGAGCTGCTTGAGTGGTCTTGGGTGCAGCGGTGAAATTCTGAGTATAGAAAGGCTTGTATGTCTTGTTATTACCTCCGTTGTAAGAATTTCCAGCTGGCCTTTTCACACCTCTGTTTTGCATAAAATAGCTTTCCTTCTGGCTCGATTCTATAACTCGAGCAATTTGCACGGCTTCATTATAAATCTTCTTGTCTAAGCCCAGCACGTGCTCTCTGATGCTTCCTCTGAGTCCTGTGACAAACCTACGGGTTTTGGTGTCCTCTTCTTGCATACTAAGTGGTGCAAAGAAAAACAGCTCCTCATAACGCTGTTGATATGCATCCACAGACATCTGGCCCTGATATAAACTTAGGAACTCTTTCTCCATATAATCCTTGAAGCTTCGGGGAAAATACTTTTCAAAGAACGCTTCTTTATAAATAGCCCAAGTCAATAGGGCGTGCTTGGTCAGTAGATATGCCCTGGTAGATTTCCACCAATGGTGTGCATCGCCTTTCAGCATGAAAGTGGCACATAACACCTTTTCTTCTTCAGTAATAGTCATCATTAGAAAGTTTCTCTCCATCTCGTCGATCCAATGTGCTGGCCATAACGGATCCGATGGTTTACCGTTAAATTCCTTGGTCTTCATCTTCAGAAATCTCTCAACCAGTCGAGAGTAATCCATCTAGTTTTGGGGGTATGCCCCAAACATAGGTTGTGGATACTGATACTGAACCTGAGCTGCTTTCGGACCAGGTACTGGGATCTGTGCAGCTGGTGGTTGAGGTGTTTGAGGTGCTGGGTGGTTACCCACCGGTGCTACACTGGCTTGTCCAGTCTGCATGGGTGTAGCATGTGCGGCCTGGAACATAATCCCCATTGCAACTTGCATTTGAGCCTGTGCATGTTGCATCTGTTGTAGCAGCTGTACTAGATTCATTACCACGGTTGCCAACTCCGGTGGTGGAGGTGGCAAGTTGGTAGGATTTGCCTGGTCTGGATTTCCTGGGGGTACAACCTGCGGATTTCCCTGTGCATATATATTCTCCTGGCTAGTTTCCTCCACAGGTGGTCGTGGAACTGCATTTCGACCCTGTCTGGTTACTCTACGTCCAGACATGTTTTCTTCTGAGAATGGTGGTGCCTGAAAATCATCAAAATAGGTGAGTCAATCATTTATACTGCATGTAGGCACACTAACCGATGTAAAATTCTAAATTTTCAGCTCATTTTATGAAAAATACTGTCTTTTCTATGCAGGATCGATGGTGGGGATCGATGGTATGTCCGACCCTCAGTATCTGACCCTGGGAATGACCTGTTCTTCCCAAGAGCTGGGGGTCGATGTGGGGGTCGATATCCGACCCTCAGTATCTGACCCTGGTTTTATGTCAGATTCCCGAGAGCTGAGGGTCGATCTGGGGGTCGATCCGAGGGTCGATGATCCTGGTCGAATTGTCCGACCCTCAGACCAAAAATCAGACCTTTAAGATCCGATTCTGGGTTCATTCCCCATCATTTCTCTCCCGTTTCGACTCGTCTCCCACCTCTGAGTTGCTACAGTGCCAGTCCGCTACTTTGGTCAGTTTGGATCTGTGTTTCGACGTCCACATCATCCCTACAGGTATGCCTTCTCATTTTTACCTGTTTTTAGGTTTCCATTTCTAGGTTTTTGTCCATTTAACTTGTATTTTTCAAATTAAACTTTTTCCAACCGTAACAATTTTGATTTTTATTGGGGCTTCTGTTATTGGTGTCTCGAGGAACGAAAGCCCTCAAGAATTTTTGAGTTTCATCGGTTGGTTATCGAGAACTTGGATTTTTGCTCTTTTTGCCCTAATTTGTCGAAATTTTTGATTTCTCGTAATTTCTTCAAATTGGACTTCATTAGCTAGAATTTCCTACTGTCTGAGTGTTGTAGGACATGTTGGGACCTACGTAAGTCCTCCTGCCCACGTGTCTGGGTGTCAAGTGAGGCTTTTGGCCAACTTACATCGTTATAATGTCAAAATTTCGGATTTTCTATCTTATTAACATATTATCTGTTTTCTTTTCTTTCTTATTGGCAGATACCATGGCTCGTACCAAGGTACCCAGAGTTCGTGATCCTCTTCGCTTCCGTTCCAACGAAGCTGAGGCACAATATGCCCACTTTGTTCGTAAGAATGTAGAGGGAGGTCGTATGGTGAACTTGGCTAAGTTAGCCTTGTTCAACGTGGAGAGAACCTTTGGTGATATGGGGTGGCTCCCTGTAATTACTTACGACGCTTGCACATGCCCGGATTTAGTGCGACAGTTTTATTGTAATCTCCAGGTGGTGGGGGATTACAATGATGTGGATAGGGGTCACGAGCTCAGGATTACTAGCTATGTCAAAGGAGTTGAGGTCTCTTTTGACTACCGGCAGCTAGCGGATTTGTTGGGCATTTTTTATGATGGCCCTATGGTTTACTGTGCTCCTGGAGAGCCCCAGTTCGTCTCCACAGAGATGAGGGCTGAGATTGATAGTCCGTTGCTACGACCTGATCGCTGGCAGATGAGGGCTTGCTATATGCGTCCGGCTCCACGGGTCTTTTGCAAGATTATCTAGCATAATCTGATTCCACAGAGTGGCCATTACGAGAGGGTTTCTCAGCTGGCCCAGTATCTTCTGTACAACATTTGCACTAGACAGCCCGTTTGCCTTCCTTACATCATCATGCACTATGATCAGTGCCACATTGCCCAGTCATAGGGGTAATCTACCATATGGACGTATGATCTCTATATTGCTGAACCGCCTGGGGGTTGATTTATTGGATGAGAAGATTAAGGAGAAAACCTTCTCGTCGCCTCTAGATTGGGAGGCTATTTGCAAGATGGCCTTGCGGGATGCCCAAGTTAGTGACAAGGAGAGGAACGAGATGGTGCGCCCTCACAGTCGCATCGAGATTGCTGACGCTGAGGCAGCAGCAGCTGCAGCTGGGGTCCCTGGTGGTGCAGTCGGGGATGATGATCGTCTTTACATGGATGTGGATTCCATACCACCTCCTTCTTCTACACATGCTGCTGGAGCGAGTACATCTTTTGCGGCTGGTCCTTCACATGCAGCTGGTCCTTCGTGTCCACCTTCTGATGACGTGCTGAGTATGTTTCACGAGATTAGAGAGGCTCAGCGCGTATCGGATCTGAGGATAGTGGAGCTTCTAGACACACTGATCAGCGGGTGGCTGATCTCACAGCTAGTCTTCAGGCGACTCAGACTCAAGTAGCGTAGTTGACTAGAGTCTACGCTGAGGATTATGACAGAGATCGTGAGGCACCGCCTCCTCCTTCACCTCTGGCTTCATGAGTGTATCTTTTCCTTCTTCTTGTACTACAGAGTAACTGTCCGGGTTGTGGACTATACCCTGTTTTAGTTATGTATATACGTTTGTTTCTTTCACATTATATTAAAATTGTTCCCCCTTTAATAGATGCATTATTTTCTATTTTAATTGGTCTCAAACATCACTTGTGCTTATAGTGTGTTACTATTACAGTTTTTACTTTTTATCCTATCTCAGTTCATAATTGGCCGTGAAAGTATGCTGGTCTAGCAGACAAGGCCTGAAAGCTCTGATACCAAGTTATCGCATCCCAATTTCACACTATTCAGAATGGTGTGATCAACCGCTAACAAACCAACAGTTCAACCAGGATCTCGAGTAGGCTATATCCGTGTTATCTAAACCCCATACATCCATAATCATAATCAGAGTAAATACACAATAGTGGAAGTCTTATAATAAAATAAACTGAGAATCTATTGTGATATCAATATTTAAATAACAAATTATTCTGTATCAACTAAGACATAACTAAATAAATATCAAATACACGTCTTTAATAAATCTAAATAGATAAAACTAAAAATCTAATCGAATACACATGAGTTGCACTCGCAAGAGATGTCATGTGTATCCACTTTATCTTCAGCTACCATCGTTGCAACGTTTCCGTATTCTGGAGCATTTATATAATCTTCAACGGTTGTACCTGCATCATCAACTAAAAATATTCGACGTCGAAGGGTGAGCACACATTACGGCTCAATGAGCAAACAAAACAATGCAACAATACATATGCATGCAATCAATTCATATCTTTGGTCTAGTTTTACGTTTGCACTGTGCTATAGAAAGGATAGATGGCCACCGCACCTCTATGCACGAGAGTGTGGATACGCGTGATGACTCTCACCGTCGCCCATAGCACCCATAATGAACATTGTACAACGAAGGTCACATTTATCGATGCACAACTCCATACCAACAAATTAACCCCTGATGGCTAGGGTTGCAAACGGGGCTCGCTACTAACCAATCCTAATGTCAAACAAACTATCCAAGGCCTCACCCCAGCATCCCTGAGAGCACCCGTAGAGATAGAGCTAAGGCCCCTCGATAGAGTATAGGACTCAAGGACCGAGATCCTCCTTGATGCCCTACGTCGTAATAGTTCTGCTAAGGTAATGGCGATACGATGATGCTAATGCAGCAGACTTGAGTTAGAGATTTAGCTAAAGTGCCCGGATCAAACACCGCATAACACCTCCCCTGATGCCCTACTCGCATCAAGCACACTAACCACACACAAACATTCACATGCCTATTCCTAGCATCAATCATCATCATCATGTTATAAGTAAACAAAATTAAATATGCATGAACAATAATAGCAGGAATATTGGATGACATGTTGAATGCACATTACAAGCATATTCGCATAGAATCAAGCATGGCATTGGACTCAAGAAAATAAAAATAGTTTATTATTAACCAATTAGTTTAGGTCTTGTTCCCTCACCTTAGTTTGCTAATAGATACTCTTCCAAGCTTTAGAATCACCTTTATATTGCTATTATATTGCTAGAAGACCTAACAAAGTTGATAAAATTTAATTAGAATTTATTCTAATTTTTAAAACCATTCTATTAACTGAGGGTCGGAGGTAGGGTATGAGTTATGACCGACCCCTGGTGCGACCCTCCCCTAATCTGGACTTCCAGAACCCTGGGGGTTGATACTTAGGGTCACATAGGGTCGGATGGTCATCGACCCTCTATGCGACCCCCTGTGGGTTTTGGTCAATTTTCCTTATTTTAGTCCATTCTTCATGTTTGGGTTCCTATGGCTTGCTCTTATAATCCATTCAACATGCATTCCATGGTCTGGAATCATGAATCATCCACCTATATAGCTTTTATGTATTCTCCCATGATTTTCCATGGAAACCTAACCATGGGTTGATGGTTTGGGTTTCTCCGAGATCACACTCTCATCCTTATCTAACCTAAGGTCTGTAGAAATTCATGGAATTAGTATCCATACCTGAGAAGAATACTAATTCTCTGCAACTCTTCTCCTTTTTACTTTTTCTTCTCTCCCTTGCTTCTCTTCTTCTTCTCTTCCTTCTCTTCTCTTTCTCTCAATTTAATTAGGGTTGTAAAAGGAGTGAAAGAGGCTTAGGGACGTCCAATTTATAGGGTGGAAACTCCTAAACTATGTCCCAATGAGATTTGGAAGGAATCCAATCAAAATTTGGAAACTTTCCTAATTTCAGTTTCTAGTGGCAACTAAGGGTTGATGATCCCGTCGACCCTTGGTTTCCTAAAGTGTCCGACCCCCTCTGTAAAACAGGGGGTCTGACTTTTTATCTTGGGGGGTCCGACCCTCCCTTGCTGGGTATGCGACCCTCCCTTTAAATTAAGTGTTTTTGGGTCGATTTAATATCTGGGATCACGATTTCCTTTACGCCCTTGGTCCATTCATCTCGTCCATGATGGGTAAACCTGGTTCAAGGTGGTAAGACCGGGTTAGTTTGGTACGAGTCTTACAACTTCTCTCTCCCTCACTCAAATTTTCTCTATCAACTTCTATCTCTCTCTCTATCTCTCTTTCTCTCTCCACTACTCCTATCCCTCTCTCTCTCCTTATCTCTCTCTCTCTCTTTCACTCTCTCTCCATCTCTCTTTCTTTCAACTTCTCTCTACCTCTTTCTACTTCCCTCTCCCAATCTCTCTTCACTTTTCTCTCCCCTTCTACTTCTCTCTCTCTCACTTACACAATCTATCTCTATACTTCTCTCTCTACTTTCCTCTCTGTTTCTACCTCTCTTTTGCTCTCTCCCTCTCTCTATCAACTTCTCTTTCTTTCTCTCTCTCTCCCTCTCTCTGCCTCACACTTTCTTTTAACTTCTCCCTCTACTTCTCTGTCTCTCTTTCTCTATTTAGTTGTCTCTCTCTCTCTCTCTTTCTACATCCCTCTTTCTACTTCTCCTTCTCCCTTTTTCCCTCTCTCGCTCTATTTTTACTTCTCTCTCTACTCCTCTCTTTCTTTCAACTTATCTCGATCTCTCGCTCTCACTCTTTCTCTCTCTCTCTCTCTCTCTCTCTCTCACTCTCTTTCCCTCTTTCTCCTTCTCCCTCCCTTTCTCTCTCTACTTTTCTCTCTTTCTCTTTCTCTATCTTTTTACTTCTCCCTTTCAACTTATCTCGATCTCTCGCTCTCACTCTTTCTCTCTCACTCTCTTTATTATTAATTCTCTCTCTACTTCTCTTTCTCTCCCTCTTTCTCTCTTTTTCTCTCTCTCTCTCACTCTCTTTCTACTTCTCTCTCACTCTCTTATTTTTCTCTCTCATTCTCTCTCTCTGACTTTCTACTTGTCTCTCTTTCTAGTTTCCTCTTTTTTTTTTCTCTCTCTCTCTCATTTTTAACTTCTCTCTCTCTCCTTCTCTCTCTCTCTCTACTTCTCTCATCCTCTCTCTCTACTTCTCTCTATCAACTTCTATCTCCCTTTTTATCTCCACTTCTCCCTCTCCCTCTATCTCTACTTCTCTCTCTCTTTCACTCTCTCTCTCTCTCTTTCTCTTTCAACTTCTCTCTCCCTCTTTTTACTTCTCTCTCTGAATCTCTCTTCACATTTCTCTCCCTCGCTACTTCTCTCTCTCTCTCTCACTGTCTCTCTCTCTGTACTTCTCTCTCTCTCTCTCACTGTCTCTCTCTGTGTACTTCTCTCTCTCTCTTTCTCTTTCTACTTTCCTCTCTCTTTCCCTTTCTCTACTCCCCCACTCTCTCTCACCGTCTCTCTTTCTACCACTCTTTCTCTCTCTCTCTCTCTCTCTCTCTCTCTCTCTCTCTCTCTCTCTCTCTTTTTTTATCTCTCTCTCTCCCTCTTTCGTCTCTATCTTTCTTTCAACTTTTCCCTCTACTTTTCAATCTCTCTCTCTCTATCTCTCCCTTTCTACTTCCCCTTCTCCCTCTCTCCCTCTCTCTCTGTCCCTCTTTTTACTTCTCTCCATGCTCCTTTCTTTCTTTCTCTTTCTCCCTCTCCCTCCCTCTCTCTCTCTCTCTTTTTTTGTACTCTCTCTCTCTCCTTCTCTCTCTCTATTTCTCCCTCACTCTACTTCTCTCACTCTCTTTATCTTTTTACTTCTCTCTATCTTTCTACTCTCTCTTACTTTTTTCTTTTCTGTCTCTCTCTATTTCTCACTCTCTCTTTCTTTTTCTCTCTCTCTCTCTCTCTCTCTTTCTCTCTCATTCTGCTTCTCTCTCTCTCCCTCTCACTCTCCATTTCTCTCTCTCATCTTTCTCTCTCTCTCTCTCTCTCTCTCTTTCTACTTCTCTCTCTCTGTCTTTCTCTTTCTCTCTTACTTTTTACCTCTCTCTCTCTTTCTCCCTATTTCTCTCTCTCCCTCTCTTTCTCTCTCTCTCTCTACTTTTTTCTTTCTACTTCTTTTTCTCTCTCTCCACCTCTCTCTTTTTCATTCTACTTCTCTCTTACCTTCCCTCCCACTCTACTTCTCTCTCTCTCTCTCTCTCTCTCTTTCGCTCTTTCTATCATTCTTTCCCTCTCACTCTCATTTTACTTCTCACTTTCCACTTCTCTCGATCTCTCTCTCCCTCTTTCTCTCTCTCTCTCTCACTTTATTTCTACTTCTCTCCACTTCTCTCTCTCTCTTTTCTCTCTCTCTCCCTCACATTCTATTTCTCTCTCATTCTCTTATTTTTTTCTCTCTCTCTCTCTTACTTTCTACATCTCTCCCATTCTAGTTTCCCCTTTTTCTTTCTCTCTCTCTCTTTCTACTTCTCTTTCCCTCTCTCTACTTTTATCTATCAACTTCTATCTCTCTGTGTCTATCTCTCTTTCCCTCTCCACTTTTCCCTCTCCCTCTCTCTCTACTTCTCTCTCTCTCTTTCACTCTCTCTCCCTCTCTCTCTCTTTCAACATCTCTCTCCCAATCTCTCTTCACTATTCTCTCCCTCTTTACTTCTCTCTTTCACTCTCACTATATCTCTCTCTCTATACTTCTCTTTCTCTTTCTCTCTCTCTACTTTCCTCTCTCTTTCTTCCTTTCCCTCCCTCCCTCAAACCCTCTCTTTCTTTGTACTTCTCTCTCTCTCTCTCTCTCTCTCTCTCTCTCACTCTCTCTCTCTCACTCTACATTTCTCCCTCTTTCTCACTTTCTCTCTCCCTCTCTCTCACTCTCATTCCCACTCTCACTCTCTCCTTTTCTCTCTCTCTCTTTCTGCTTTTCCCTATCTCCCTTTTTCCTTTTCAACTTTTCTTTTTTCTTTCTCTCTCTCAGTCACTCACTCACTCACTCTCACTCTCTCGACCTTTCCACTTTCTCTCTTTCTTTCTCTCTCTCTACTCTGTCTCCGTCTGTCTATCTTTCCCCTTATTTCACTCTCTCTCTTTCATGCACTATCTCTCCCTCTCTCTCTTTTTACTATTCCCTTTCTAATTCTCTCTCTCTCTTTCGCTCATTCGCTCTTTCGCTGTTTCACTTTTTCTCTTTCTCTTTCTTTCTCACTCACTCTATTTACCTCTCTCTCTCATTCTTTCTCTCTCTCTCTTTCTACATCTCTCTTTCTACTTCTCCTTCTCCTTCTTTCCCTCTCTCCCTCTCTCTTTTTACTTCTCTCTACTCCTCTCTTTCGTTCTCTTTCTTCCTCTCTCTCTCTCTCTCTTTCTTTGTACTTCTCTCTCTCTCTCTCTCTTTACTTCTCTCTCTACTCCTCTCTTTCTTTCTCTTTCTTCCTCTCCCTCTTCTCTCTCTCCCCTACTCTTTCTTTGTACATCTTTCTCTCTCTCCTTCTCTCTTTCTCCTCTCTCTTCCTCCTCTCTCTATCTCTCTCTCCTTTTTTTCTCTCTCTCTCTTCCTCCTCTCTCTATCTCTCTCCCTCTCTCTCTCTCTCTTTCTCTATCTTTTTACTTCTCTCTCTCCCTCTTTCTCTATCTCTCTCTACTACTTCTCTCTCCCTCCCTCTCTCCTACTTCTCTCTCTCTCTCTCTTTCTACTTCTCTCTTTATTTTTCTCTATTTCTCTCTTTTTACTTTTCACTCTCTGTGTTACTACTTCCCTTTCTCTCTTTCTACTTTTCTCCCTCTTTTTACTTTTCTCTCCCTCCCTCTCTATCTCCTTTTCTCTCTTTCTCCCTCTCCCACAGACTTTCTCTCTCTTTCACTTTCTACTTTTCTCTCTCTCCCTCCCTTTTTCTTTCTACCTCTCTCACTTCCTCCCTATCTCCCTCTCTCTCTCTCCCTCACACTTTTCCTTTCTACTTTTCCCTTTCTACTTCTCTTTCTCTCTCTCTCATTCTTTCTACTTCTCCCCTTACTTCTCTCTCTCTCTCTACTTCTCCCTCTCACTCTACTTCTCTCTCTCCCTCTCTCTCTTTCTCTCTCTCCTTATCTTTTTACTTCTCTCTTTCTACTTATCCCTCCCAGTTTTTTCTTTTTACTTCTCTCTTTCTTTCCACTTCTCTCTCTCTCTTATATCTCTCTCTCACTCTCTCTCTCTTACTTTCTACTTTTATCTCTTTCTAGTTCCATCTTTCTCTCACTCTCTTTATCTCTTTTTACATCTCCCTATCCCTCTCTGTCTCTCCCTTTCTACGTCTCTCTCTCCCTCTCTACTTATCTACCTCTACATCTCTCTCGCTTTCTTACACTCACTCTCTCTTTCTACTACTCTCTCTACTTCTCTCTATATACTTATCTCTCCCTCTATCTCCCTTTCTCTCTCTACTTCTCCCTCTCTATTTCTCTATCAACTTCTCTCTATACCATCTCTCTTCTTCTACTTCTCGTTCTCTTTCTACTTCACTTTCTCTATCTCCCTCATCATTTCTCTCTCTCTCTACTTCTCTCTCTCCCTTTCTCTCACTCTCTCTTTCTCTCTCCATTTCTCTCTCTACTTCTCTCTCTCTCTTCTTTTCTCTCTCTCTCTCTCTCTCTCTCTCTTTCTCTGTCTCTCTCTTTCTCACTCTCGCTTTACTTTTCCCTCTCCTTTTCTCTCTCTCTCACACTCTTTGTCGCACTCTCTCGCTCTCACATTCTCTATCTTTCTACTTCTCTCTCCCCCTCTCTCTTTCAACTTCTCTCTCTCTCTTTTCAGCTTCTCTCTCCCTTTTTCTCTATTTCTCTCTCTTTCTAATTTTCTCTCTGTTACAACTTTTCTCCCTCTTTCTACTTTTCTTCCTCATTTTACTTCTTTCTCTCTCCCACTCTCTCTCTCTCTCTCTCTTTTCTTCTCTCACTTTCTCCCCCTCACATGCTTTCTCTCCCTCATTCTCTCTCTCTCTCGTTCATTCTCATTCTCTCTCTACTTTTCATCCTCTCTTTAATTCCTAATTCTCTCTCTACACTCTCTCCCTGTCTCCCTTTCTTTCTACTTCTCTCTCGTTCTTTTATTTTTCTTTCTCTCTCTTTCTCTCTCTCTCTCTCTCTCTCTCTCTCTCTCTCTCTCTCTCTCTCTTTCTACTTCTCTCTCCCACTTTCTACTTTTCTCCATCAACTTCTATCTCTCTCTGTCTTTCTCTCTTTTTCTCTCCACTTCTCCCTCTCCCTCTCTCTCTACTTTTCTCTCTGTCTTTCACTCGCTCTCCCTCTCTCTCTCTCTCTCTCTTTAAACTTCTCTCTCCCTCTTTCTACTTCTCTCTCCCAATCTCTCTCCACTATTCTCTAACTCTCTACTTTGCTATCTCACTCCTCTATCTCTCTCTCTATACTTATCTCTCTACTTTCTTCTCTCTTTCTCTCTCTCTACATCCCTTTCTCACTCTCCCTCTCTCTTTCTACCTCTCTTTGTCTCTCTCTCTCTCTCTTTCTACATCTCTTTCTTTCTCTCTCTCCCACTCTCTGTCTCACCCTTTCTTTCAACTTCTCCCACTACTTCTCTATCTCTTTTTCTCTACTTACGTCTCTCTCTCTCTGTCTCCCTCTCTCTTTCTCTCTCTCTCTCTTTCTACTTCCCCCTTTCTACTTCTCCTTCTCCCTCTCTCCCTCTTCTTACTTCTCTCTCTACTCGTCTCTTTCTTTCTCTTTCTTCCTCTCCCTTCCTCTCTCTCCCTCTCTTTCTTTGTACTTCTCTCTCTCTCCCTCCTTCTACCTCTTTCACTCTTTCTATTTTTCTCACTCTCTCTCTCTGTTTCTCCCTTTCTCTTTCTTTTTACTTCTCCCTCTCCCTCTCTCACTAACTCTCTCTACTACTTTAATCACTTTCCCACTCTCTCTCCCACTCTCTTTCGACTTCCCTCTCTCTCTTTCTACTTCTCTCTTTAATTTTCTCTATTTCTCTCTCTTTAGTTTTCTCTCTCCGTGTTACGACTTCTCTCTCTCTTTCAACTTTTCTCCCTCTTTTTACTTCTCTCCCCCTCTCTCTCTCTCCTTCTCTCTCTTTCTCTCTCTCACATACTTTCTCTCTCTCTCTTTCTCTTTCTACTTTTCTCCCTCTAATTACTTTTCTCTCCCTCTATTTCTTTCTACCTCTCTCTTTCTCCTTATCTCTCCCCCTCTCTCTCTCTCTCTCTCTCTCTCTCTCTCTCTTCACTCTCTTTCTCCCTCTCCCGTAGACATTCTCTCTCTCTTCCTCTTTTTACTTTTTTCACTCTCTCTCTCTCCCTCTCACTTTCTCTTTCTACTTATCCATTTCAACTTTTCTTTCTCTTTCTCTCTCTCTCCCCCTCTCTCTCTTTCTTTCTACATCTCTCCTTACTTCTCTCTCTCTACTTCTCCCTCTCTCTCTACTTCTCTCTCTCTCTCTCTCTCTCTCTTTATCTTTTTGCTTCTTTATTTCTACTTTTCTCTCGTTCTCTTTTTACTTCTCTCTCTACTCCTCTCTTTCTTTCTCTTTCTTCCCTCCCTCCCTCCCTCTCTCTCTCTTACTCTCATTCACTCTCTCTCTTTCTCCTTCTCTCTCTATCTTTCTCTGTCTACTTCTCTCTCTCTCTCTCTCTCTCTCTCTCTCTTTCTCTTTCTTTTTACTTCTCCCTCTCCATCTCTCTCGAACTCTCTCTACTACTTCTCTCTCTCTCCCACTCTCTCTCCCTCTCTCTTTTGACTTCCCTCTCTCTTTCTACTTCTCTCTTTCTTTTTCTCTATTTCTCTCTCTTTAGTTTTCTCTCTCAGTGTTACAACTTCTCTTTCTCTCTCTCACCTTTTCTCCCTCTTTTTACTTCTCTCTCTCCCTCTCTCTCTCTCCTTCTGTCTCTTTTTCTCTCTCACATACTTTCGCTCTCTCTTTTTCTTTCAACTTTTCTCTCTCTCTTTACTTTTTTCTCTCTCTTTTTCTTTCTACCTCTCTTTCTCCCTATCTCTCTCCCTCTCTCTATCTCCCTCTCTCTCTCTCTCTCTTCTCTCTTTCTCCCTCTCCCGTTGACTTTCTCTCTCTCTTCCTCTTACTACTTTTCTCTCTCTCTCTCCCTCTCACTTTCTCTTTCTCACTTTTCTTTCTCTTTCTCTCTCTCCCCCCTCTCTCTATTTCTTTCTACATCTCTCCTTACTTCTCTCTCTCTCTATTTCTCCCTATCTCTCTACTTCTCTCTCTCTCTCTCTCTCTGTCTCTTTCTCTCTCTCTTTATCTTTTTGCTTCTTCATTTCTACTTCTCTCTCGCTCTCTTTTTACTTCTCTCTCTACTCCTCTCTTTCTTTCTCTTTCTTCCCTCCCTCCCTACCTCTCTCTCTCTCACTCTCACTCTCTCTCTTTCTCTCCCTCCTTCTCCTTCTCTCACTCTTTCTCTTCCTCTATATTTTTACTTATCTCTCCCCCTCTCTCTCTAACTCTCTCTACTACATCTCTCAATCACTTACTCTCTCCCTCCCACTCTCTTTCTACTTCTCTCTCTCTTTCTACTTCTCTATTTCTTTTTCTCTATTTCACTCTCTTTTTACTTTTCTCTCTCCGTGTTACTACTTCTCTTTCTCTCTTTCTACTTTTCTCCCTCTTTTTACTTCTCTCTCTCCCCCACACTCTCTCTCCCCTTCTCTCTCTTTCTCCCTCGCCCATAGATTTTCTCTTTCTCTTTCTCTTTCTACTTTTCTCCGTCTCCCTCTCTTTTTCTTTCTACCTCTCTTTCTCCCTATCTCCTTCTCTCTCTCTCTCTCTCTCTCTCTCTCTCCCTTTCACTTTTCTTTCTACTTTTCCCTTTCTACTTCTCTTTCTCTCTCTCCCCCTCTCTTTCTTTCTTTCTAGTTCTCTCCTTACTTCCCTCTCTTGCTACTTCTCCTTCTCTCTACTTCTCTCTTTCTCTCTTTCTCTCTCTCTTTATCTTTTTACTTCTCTCTTTCTGCTTCTCTCTCTCAATTTTTTTCATTTTACTTCTCTCTTTGTTTCTCTCTCTCTCTTTTCTCTCTCTCTCTCTCTCTCTCTCTCTCTCTCTCTCTCTCTTTCTACTTTTCTCTCTCTTTCTCTTATATCTCACTCTCTCACACTCTCTCTTTTACTTTCTAGTACTCCCTCTTTCAAGTTCCAACTTTCTATCACTCTCTTTCTCTCTTTCTACTTCTCTTTAGCCCTCTTTATCTCTCATACTCTACTTCTCTCTCTCCCTCTCTACTTCTCTGTCTTTACATCTCTCTCCCTTTCTTTCACTCACACTCTTTTTCTACTTCTCCCCCTACTTCTCTCTATCTACTTCCCTCTCTCTCTATCTCTCTTTCTCTCTCTACTTCTCCCTCTCTATTTCTCTATCAAGTTCTCTCTCTCTATCTCTTTCTTTTTCAACTTCTCACTCTCTTTCTACTTCTCGTTCTCTATCTCCCTCATCATTTTTCTATCTCTCTACCTCTCTCTCTCTCCCTTTCTCTCTCTCTCTCTCCCTCTTTTTTCTCTCTACTTCTCACTCTCTTCTCTCTCTCTCTCTTTCTCTGTCTCTCTCTTTCTCACTCTCCGTTTATTTTTCCCTCACTTTCACTCTCTAGTCTCTCTCTTTCTCTCTCTACTTCTCTCTCTCTCTCTCTCACTCTCTCTTTCTCTATCTTTCTACTTCTCTCTCTCCCTCTCTCTTTCAACTTCTCTCTTTTTTCAGCTTCTCTCTCTCTTTTTCTCTATTTCTATCTTTCTAATTTTCTCTCTCTGTTACAACTTTTCTCTCTTTCTACTTTTCTCTCTTTTTACTTCCCTCTCTCTCCCACAGTATCTCTCTCTCTCTTCTTCTCTCAATTTCTCCCTCTCACATGCTTTCTCTCTCTCTCATTCTCTCTCACATTCTCTCTCTTTCTTTCTACTTCTCTCTCTACTATTCGCTCTCTCATTAATTTTCCCTCTCGCTCTCTCTTTCTTTTTCTACCTCTCTTTCTTTCTCCCTATCTCTCCCTCTCTCTCTCTCTCCCTCTAACTCTCTTTATCTCCCTCACACTCTTTCTCTCTCTCTCTCTCTCTCTCTTTCTCTCTTTCTCCCTATTTTTCTATCTCTCTCTCTCTCTCCTACTCCCTCTCTCTCTCTCTTTCTACTTTTTTCTTTCTACTTCTCTATTACCTTCCCTCCCTCTCTACTTCTCTCTCTTTCTATCTCTTTCGCTCTTTCTCTCTTTCTTTCTCTCTCACTCTCATTTTACTTCTCTCTTTCTACGTATCTCTCTCCTCTCTCTCTCTCTCTCGATATTTCTCTCTCTCTCTTTATTTTTACTTCTCTCTCTACATCTCTTTCTCTCTCCCTTTTTCTCTCTCTTACTCCCTTTCCACTTCTCTCTCACACTCTTATTTTTCTCTCTCTCTCACTCTCTCTCTTACATTCTACTTCTCTTAGTTTCCAGTTTCTCCTTTTTCTCCCTCTCTCATTTTTAACTTCTCTCTCTCTTTCTTTCTCTCCCCCTCTCTCTACTTCTCTCACCCTCTCTCTACTTCTCACTATCAACTTCAATCTCTCTCTATCTCTCTTTCTATCTCACTTCTCTTTCTCCCTCTCTCTCTACTTCTCTATCTCCCTTTCACTCTCTCTCTCTCTCTCTCTCCCTCTCTCTTTCAACTTCTCTCTCCCTCTTTCTACATCTCTCCCCCAATCTCTCTTCAATTTTCTCTCCCTCTCTACCTCTCTCTCTCTCTCACTGTCCCTCTCTATACTTCTCTCTCTCTTTCTCTCTCTCTTTCTCTCACTCTCTACTTTCCTTTCTCTTTTTCTATCTCTACTCCCCTCTCACTCTCTCACCCTCTCTCTTTCTACACACTTTCTCTCTCTCTCTCTCTCTCTCTCTTTCTACTTCCCTTTCTTTTTTTCTATCTCTCTCCCTCTTTCTGTCTCCCTTCCTTTCAACTTCTCGCTATGCTTTTCAATCTATCTCTCTCTATTTACCTCACTCTCTCTCTCTTTCTCTCTCTCTCTCTCTTTCTCTCTTTATCTCTCTATTTCTACTTCTCCTTCTCCCTCTCCCACTCTCCCTCTCTCTCTCACGCCTTTTACTTCTCTCTCTCTCCTTCTCTCCCTCTCTACTTCTCCCTCTCTCTACTTCTCTCCCCTTCTCTCTTTATCTTTTTACTTCTCTCTATCTTTCTTCTCTCTCTCACTCTTTTTCTTTTATGTCTCTCTCTATTTCTCACTCTCTTTCTTTTTTTACTCTCTCTCTCTCTTTCTCTCTCTTTCTACTTCTCTCTCTCTCTTTTTCTCCCTATTTCTCTCGCTCTCTCACCCTCTCTCTCTCTCTCTCTCTCTTTCTACTCTTTTCTTTCCACTTCTCTTTCTCTCTCTCCCCCTCTGTCTTTTTCATTTTACATCTCTCTTACCTTCCCTCCCTCTCTACTTTTCTCTCTCTTTCTCTCTCTTTCGCTCTTTCTATCTTCTTTCCCTCTCACTCTCATTTTACTTCTCTCTTTCTACTTCTCTCGATATCTCTCTCGCTCTTTCTCTCTCTTTCTCTTTATTTCTACTTCTCACTCTAATTCTCTCTCTCTCTCTCTCTCACACACTCTCTCCCTCTCTTTTTCTCACTCTCTCCCTCTCTTTTTACTTATCTCTCATTCTCTTATTTTTCTTTCTCTCTCTCTCTCTTTCTCTCTCTCACTCCCTCTCTCTCTCTTTCTACTTCTCTCTCCCTCTTTCTAATTTTCTCCATCAACTTCTATCCCCCTCTCTGTCTTTCTCACTTTCTCTCTCCACTTCTCCCTCTCCCTCTCTCTACTTCTCTTACTCTCTCTCCATCTCTCTCTCACTCTCTTTCAACTTCTCTCTTCCTCTTTCTACTTCTGTCTCCCAATCTCTCTTCACTTTTCTCTCCCCCTCTATTTCCCTATCTCACTCCTCTATCTATTCTATACTTCTCCCACTACTTTCCTCTCTCTTTCTCTCTCTCTACTTCCCTCTCTCTCTCTCCTACTCTTTCTTTCAACTTCTCCCTCCACTTTTCTATCTCTCTTTCTCTATTTACCTCTCCCTCTCTCCCTATCTCTTTCCCTCTCTCTTTCTACTTCTCCCTTTCTACTTCTCCTTCTCCCTCTCTCCCTCTCTCCCCCTATTTTTTCTTCTCTCTCTACTCCTCTCTTTCTTTCTCTTTCTTCCTCTCCCTTCCCCTCTCTCTCTTTCTTTGTACTTTTCTCTCTCTCTTTCTCCTTCTATCTCTTTCTCCATCTTTCTCTCTCTCTCTCTCTCTCCCTTTCTCTCCTTCTCTTTCTTTTTACTTCTCCCTCTCCCGCTCTCTCTAACTCTTTTAACTACTTCTCTCACTCTCTCACTCTCACTCTCCCTCTCTCTTTCTACTTCCCTCTCTATCTCTCTCTCTCTCTCTCTCTTTTTCTATATTTCTCTTTCTTTTTACTTTTCTCTCTCTGTGTTACAACTTCTCTTTCTCCCTTTCTACTTTTCTCCCTCTTTTTACTTATCTCTCTCCCTCTCTCTCTATCGTTCTCTCTCTCACTCACTTTCTCTCTCTCTTTCTCTTTCTACTTTTCTCTTTGTCTTTACTTTTCTCTCTCTCTCTTTACCTTTCTACCTCTCTCTCTTTCTCCCTATCTCTCCCTCTCTCTCTCCTCTCTCTTTCTCCCTCCCCCGCAGACTTTCTCTCTCTCTTCCTCTTTTTACTTTTCTCTCTCTCTCTCTCTCTCTCTTCTCTCTCTCTCTCTCTCCATCTCACCTTGTCTTTCTACTTTTCCCTTTCTACTTTTCTTTCTCTCTCTCCCCCTCTCTCTTTCTTTCTACATCTCTCCTTACTTATCTCTCTCTACATCTCACTCTCTCTCTACTTCTCTCTCTCTCTCTTTCTCTCTCTGTATCTTTTTACTTCTCTCTTTCTTCTTCTATCTCTCACTCTTTTCTTTTTCCTTCTCTCTCTATTTCTCTCTCTCATTTTTTTTTCTCTCTCTTTTTATTTCTCCCTCTCTCTCACTCTCTCTCTTACTTTCTACTACTCTCTCTTTTAGGTTCCCTCTTTCTGTCACTCTCTTTCCCTCTTTCTACATTCTCTATCCCTCTTTGTCTCTCACTTTCTACTTCCCTCTCTCCCACTCTACCTCTCTCTCTCCACATCTCTCTTTCTTTCACTCACTCTCTCTTTCTACTTCTCTCTATCTCTATCTCTCTTTCTCTCTCTACTTCTTCCTCTCTATTTCTCAATCATGTTCCCCCTCTCTCTATATCTCTCTTTTTCAACTTCTCCCTCTCTTTCTACTTCTCTTTCTCTATCTCCCACAACATTTTTCTCTCTCACTACTTCTCTCCCTCCCCTTCTCTCTCTCTCCTTCTCTCTCTATTTGTCTCTCTACTTCTCTCTCTCTCTTTCCCTATCTCTCTCTTTCTCTTTTTCCCTTTACTTTTCCCTCTTTTTCTCTCTCTACTCTTTCTTTCTCTCTCTACTTCTCTCTCTCTCTCTCTCTCTGTCTCTCTATCTCACTTTCTCTTTCTCCCTTTCTCTCTCTTGCTACTTCACTCTCTCCCTCTCTCATTCAACTTCTCTCCCTCTCTCTCTTTTCAGCTTATCTCTCTCTTTTTCTCTATTTCTCTCCCTTTCTACTTTTCTCTCCCTGTTACTACTTTTCTCTCTCTTTCTACTTTTGTCCCTCTTTTTACTTATCTCTCTCTCTCCCACTCCCTCTCTCTCTCTTCTTCTATCACTTTCTCTCTCTCATATGCTTTCTCTCTCCTCTTTCTCTCTCTCTCTCTCTCTCTCTCTCTCTCTCTCTTCTTTCTACTTCCTTTCTACTTTTTGCTCTCTCTTTCCCTTTCTACCTCTCTTTCTTTCTTCATCTCTCTCCCTCTCTCTCTCTCCCTCTCACTCTCTTTCTCCCTCTCACACTCTTTTTTTCTCTCTCTCTCTCTCTCTCTTTCTACTTTTCTCTCTTTTTTTCTCTCTCTCTCTTTCTACCTTTCTCTCTCTTTCTCCTTATTTCTTTCTCTCTCTCTCTTTCTTCTTCTCTTTCTCTCTCTCCCCCTCTCTCTTTTTCTTTCTACTTCTCTCTTACCTTCCTCCCTCTCTACTTTTCTTGCTCTCTTTCTATCTCTCTCGCTCTTTCTCTCTTTCTTTCCCTCTCACTGTAATTATACTTCTCTCTTTCTACTTATCTTGATCTCTCTCTCTCGCTCTTTCTCCCTCCCTCCCTCTCTCTCTCTTTATTTTTTACATCTCTCTTTACTTCTCTCTCTCTTTTTCTCTCCCTCTCACTCTCTTTTTACTTCTCTCTCACTCTTTTATTTTTCTCTCTTTCACCCTTTCTCTCTCTTACATTCTACTTCTCTCACTTTCCTGTTTCCTCTTTTTTTTTCTCCCCCTCTCTCTCTTTCATTTTTAACTTCCATCTCTCTTTCTACTTCTCTTTCTCTCTTTCCCTCTCTCTATCTTTACTTCTCTCTCCCTCTCTCAACTTCTATCTATCAACTTCTATCGCTCTCTCTCTCTCTCTATCTCTCTTTCTATCTCCACTTCTCCCTTTCCCTCTCTCTACTTCTCTCTCTCTTTCACCCTCTCACTCTCTCTCTTTCAACTTCTCTCCCCCTCTTTGTACTTCTCTCTCCCAATCTCTCTTTACTTTTCTCTCCCTCACTAGTTCTCTCTCTCTCTCACACTTTATCTCTCTCTATACTTCTCTCCCTCTTTCTCTCTCTACTTTTTTCTCCCTTTCTCTCTCTACTTTTTACCACTATTTATCTCTCTCGCTCTCTCTCTCTCTCTCTCTCTCTTTCTTTCTCTCTCTCTCCCCTCTCTTTCTACCTCTCTTTCTTTCTCTCTCTCTCTCTCTCTCTCTCTTTTTTACTTCACATTCTTTCTCTCTCTCCCTCTCTCTGTCTCATTCTTTCTTTTAACTTCTCCCTCTACTTCTCTGTCTCTCTTTCTCTATTTGCCTCACTCTCTCTCTCTTTCTCTCTCTCTCTTTCGACTACACTCTTTCAACTTCTCCTTCTCCCTCTCTCCCTCATTCTCTCTCTCTCTTTGTACTTATCTCTCTACTCCTCTCTTTCTTTCTCTTTCTTCCTTTCCCTCTCTCTCTCTCCCTCGCTCTTTCTTTGTACTTCCCTCTCTCTTTCTCTCTCTCTCTCTCTCTCTCTCTTTCCATCTCTCTGTCTCTCTCCCCCTCTACTTCTCTCCCTCTTACACTCTCTCTCTCTCACTCCCATTCTTACTCTCACTCTCTCCTTTTCTCTCTCTCTCGCCCTTTACTTCTCTCTATCTACCTTTTTTCTCTCTCCCCCTTTCTACTTTTCTTTCTCTCTTTTTCTCTTTCTACTTTTCCTTTTCTCTCTCTCTCTTACTCACTCACTCACTCTCTCACACTCTCTCCCCCTTTCTACTTTCTCTCTCTCTACTCTCTCCGTCTGTATCTTTCTCCTTATTTCTCGCTCTCTCTCACTCTCTCTCTCTCTCCCTCTCCGTCTCTTTCTACTTTTCTCTTTTCACTTCTCTTTCCCTTTCTCTCCTGATCTCTCTCTCTATCTTTTTACTTATCACTCTACATCTGTCTCTCTCTCTCTCTTTAATTCTTTCTATCCCTCTAATTCTTTTTTTCTATTTCTCTCCCTCTCTAAACATAACTCCCTCTTTGTCTTTCTCTCTCTCCCCTCCTACTTCTCCCTCTCTTCACTTTTCCCTCTTTCAATTTACATCTCTCTTTCTACTTCTCTCATTCTCTAATACTACTTCTATCTTTCTCTCTTTTAACTTTTCTCCCTCACTCTTTCTCTTTCTCTCTCCTTCTCTCTCTCACACTCTTTCTCTCTACCTCTCTCTCCCTCTCTACTTCTCTCTCTCCCTCCTTCTCGTTTTCTCTCTCTCTTTCTACCTCTCTCTTTCTCCCTATTTCTCCCTCTCTCTCTCTCTCTCCCACCCTCTCTCTCTCTCTATCTCTCACTCTCACTTTCTAGTTTTTTTTTCTACTTCTCTTTTTCACTCTTCCGCTCCCTCTTTTTCATTCTACTTATCTCTTACCTTCCCTCCCACTCTACTTCTCTCTCTCTCTTTCTATTTCTTTCGCTCTATCTCTCTTTCTTTCTCACTCACTCTCATTTTACATTTCACTTTCTACATCTCTCGATATCTCTCTTGCTCTTTCTCTCTATCCCTCTATCTCTTTATTTCTACTTCCCTCTCTACTTCCCTCTCTCTCTCTCTTTCTCTCTCTCTCTCCCCCTCTCTCTCACTCTCTTATTTTTCTCTCTCTCACTCTCTCTCTCTCTTACTTTCTAGTTCTCTCTCTTTCTAGTTTCCTCTTTTTCTCTCTCCCTCACTCTCATTTGTAACTTCTCTCTCTTTTTACATCTCTCTCTACTTCTCTCTCCCTCACTCAACTTTTCCTATCAACTTCTATCTCTCTCTCTATCTCTCTTTCTCTCACCACTACTCTTCTCCCTCTCTCTCTCCTTATCTATCTCTCTCTCTCTCTTTCACTCTCTCTCCATCTCTCTTTCTTTCAACTTCTCTCTACCTCTTTCTACTTCCCTCTCATAATCTCCCTTCACTTTTCTCTCCCCCTTTACTTCTCTCTCTCTCTCTCACTCACACAATCTCTCTCTATATTTCTCTCTCTACTTTCCTCTCTCTTTCTACCTCTCTTTCGCTCTCTCCCTCTCTCTTTCAACTTCTATTTCTTTCTCTCTCTCTCCATCTCTCTGTCTCACACTTTCTTTTAACTTCTCCCTCTATTTCTCTGTCTCTCTTTCTCTATTTACCTGTCTCTCTCTCTCTCTCACTTTCTACATCTCTCTTTCTACTTCTCCTTCTCCCTCTTTCCCTCTCTTGCTCTCTTTTTACTTCTCTCTCTACTCCTCTCTTTCTTTCTCTGTCTTCCTCTCCCAACCTCTTTCTCTATCTCTCTCTCTCTCTCTCTGATCTCTTTCCCTCTTTCTCCTTCTCTCTCCCATTCTCTCTCTACTTTTCTCTCTCTCTCTCTCACTTTCTTTTTCTCTATCTTTTTACTTCTCTCTCTCCCTCTCTCTCTAACTCTCTCTACTACTTCTCTCTCTCACTTACTCTCTCCCTCCCTCTCTCCTTATACTTCTCTCTCTCTCTCTTTCTACTTCTCTCTTTCTTTTTCTTTACTTCTCTCTCTTTTTACTTTTCTCTCTGCGTGTTACTACTTCTCTTTCTCCCTTTCTACTTTTATCCCTCTTTTTACTTTTCCCACTCTCTCCCTCTCTCTCTCCCCTTCTCTCTCTTTCTCCCTCTCCCACAGACTTTCTCTCTCCCTTTGTCCTTTTACTTTTCTCTCTCTCCCTCTCTTTTTCTTTCTACCTCTTTCTCTTTCTCCCTATCTCCCTCTCTCTCTCCCTCTCTCTCTCTCTCTCTCTCTCCCTCTCAATTTCTCTTTCTACTTTTCCCTTTCTACTTCTTTTTCTCTCTCTCCCCCTCTATCTCTTTCTTTCTACTTCTCTACTTACTTCTCCCTCTCTCTACTTCTCTCTCTCTCCCTCTACTTCTCTCTCTCTCTCTCTTTCTCTCTCTCTCTCCATATATATCTTTTTACTTCTCTCTTTCTGCTTCTCTCTTTTACTTTTTTTTCTTTTTACTTATCTATTTATTTTTTTCTCTCTCTCTCTTTTTCTCTCTCTCTTACCACTTCTCTCTATCTCTTATATCTCTCTCTCACTCTCTCTCTTACTTTCTACTACTCCCTCTTTCAAGTTACCTCTTTTAATCACTCTCTCTTTCTACAACTCTCTATCCCTCTCTATCTCTCTCTTTCTACTTCTCGCTCTCCCTCTCTACTTCTCTCTCTTTACATCTCTCTCTCTTTCTTTCACTTAATCTCTTTTTCTACTTCTATCTCTACTTCTCTCTATCTACTTCTCTCTCTATCTCTCTTTCTCTCTCTACTTCTCCCTCTGTATTTCACTATTAACTTCTCTCTCTCTGTCACTCTCTTTTTCAACTTTTCGCTCTCTTTCTACTTCTCTTTCTCTATCTCCCTCTTCATTTTTCTCTCTCTCTACTTATCTCTCCCTCCATTTCTCTCTCTCTCTCTCTCTTTCTCTCTCTACTTTCTCTCTCTCTCTCTGTCTCTCTCTTCCTCACTCTCCCTTTCCTTTTCCCTCTCTTTCTCTCTCTACTCTCTCTCTTTCTCTCTCTACTTCCCTCCCTCTCTTTCTCACTCTGTCACTCTCTCTCGCTTACTCTTTCTCTATCTTTCTACTTCTCTCTCTCCCTTTCTCTTTCAACTCTCTCGCTTTTCAGCTTCTCTATCTCTTTCTATATTTCTCTCTTTCTAATTTTCTCTCTCTATTACAACTTTTCTCTCTCTTTCTTATTTTCTCCCTCTTTTTACTTCCCTCTCTCTCTCTCTCCCACTGTATCTCTCTCTCTCTTCTTCCCACACTTTCTCCCTCTCACATGCTTTGTGAGACCCGTATCAAACTAACCCGGTCTTATCACCTTGAACCAGGTTTAGCTATCATGGTTGAGTCAAATGGACCAAGGGCGTGAAGGAGATCATGATCCCAGGTATCAAATCGACCCTAAAACACTCAATTTAAGGGGAGGGTCGCATACCCAGCTAAGGAGGGTCAGACTCCCCAAAACAGAAAGTCAGATCCTCTGTTTTACAGGGAGGGTCGGACATCTTAGGAACCTAGGGTCGACGGGATCATCGACTCTCCCATCGACCCTTAGTTGCCGCCGAAACTAAAATTAGGAAATTTTTTTATTTTCGATTTGGATTCTTTCCAAATCTCAATGGGACTTATTTTAGGAGTTTCTACTCTATAAATAGGACGTCCCTAAGCCTCTTTCACTCCTTTTACAACCCTAATTGAATTGAGAGGAAGAGAAGAGAAGGAAAAGGAGAAGAAGAGAAGCAAGGAAAAGAAGATAGCAAAAAGGAGAAGAGTTGCAGAGAAGGAGTATTCTTTCAGGTATGGATACTAATTCCATGAGTTTCTACAGACCTTAGGTTAGATAATGATGAGAGTATGATCTCGGAGAAACCCAAACCATCAACCCATGGTTAGGTTTTCATAGAAAACTATGGGAGATTACATGAAAGCTATCTAGGTGGATGATTCATGGTTCTAGACCATGGAATGAATGTTGAATGGACTGTAGGAGAAAGCCATAGGACCCCAAACATGAAGAATGGACTAAAAGGAGGGAAATTGACCAAAATCCACCGAGGGTCGCACAGAGGGTCAATGACCATCCGACCCTATGTGATCCTGAGAATCGACCCTCAGTGTTCGAGAAGTTCAGAATGGGGAGGGTCACACCAAGGGTCGATCATGACTCCGACCCTACCTCCGACCCTCAGTTAACAGAATGGTTTTTAAATTCTGAATAAATTCTAATTAAATTCTATCGACTTTGTTAAGTCTTTTAGCAATATAATAACATTATAAAGGTGATTCTAAAGCTTGAAAGAGGATCTATTAACAAGCTAAGATGAGGAAACAAGACTTAAACTAATTGGTTAATAATAAACTACTTTTATTTTCTTGAGTCCAATGCTATGCTTGATTCTATGCGAATATGCTTGTAATGTGCATTCAACATGTCATCCAATATTCCTGCTATTATTATTCATGCATATTTAACTTTGTTTACTTATAACATGATGATGATGATTTGATGCTAGGAATAGGCATGTGAATGTTTGTGTGTGGTTAGTGTGCTTGATGTAAGTAGCGCATCAGGGGAGGTGTTATGCGGTGTTTGATCCGGACACTTTGCTCTGTCTCTGACTCAAGTCTTGTGCGTTAGCATTGTCGTATCGCCATTACCTTAGCAGAACTATTGTGACGTAGGGCATCAAGGAGGGTCTCGGTCCTTGAGTCCTATACTCTACCGGGGGGGCCTTAGCTCTATCTCTACGGGTGCTCTGAGGGTTGCTGGGGTGAGGCCTTGGATACATTGTTTGACATTAGGATTGGTTAGTAGAGAGCCCCATTTGCAGCCCTAGCCATCAGGGATTCATTTGTTGGTATGGAGTTGTACATCAATAAATGTGACCTTCGTTGTACAATGTTCATTTGGGTGCTGTGGGCGATGGTAAGAGTCATCGGGCATATCTACACTCTCGTGCATAGAGGTGCGGCGGCCACCTATCCTTTCTATAGCACAGTGCAAACGTAAAACCCGACCAAAGATATGAATTGATTGCATGCATATGTATTATTGCATTGTTTTGTTTGCTCACTGAGCCATGATGTGTGCTCACCCCTCGACGTCGAATATTTTTAGTTGATGATGCAGGTTTAACCGTTGAAGACTATATAAACGCTCCAGAGTACGGGAACGTTGCAGCGATGGTAGCTAAAGATGAAGTGGATACACATGACATCTCTTGCGAGTGCAACTCATGTGTATTCAATTAGATATTTTTTTTAGTTTTTTTTATTCGGATTTATTAAAGACATGTATTTGATATTTATTTATGTCTTAGTTGATACAGAATTATTTTTTATTTAAATATTAATATCGCAATAGATTCTCAGTTCGTTTTACTATAAGACTTCCGCTATCATATATTTTCTCTGATTATGATGTAAATGTATGAGGTTCAGATAACACGGATATAGCCTACTCGAGATCCTGGTTGAACCATTGGTTTGTTAGCGGTTCATCACACCATTTTGAATAGTGTGAAATTGGGGTGTGACAACTTGGTATCAGAGCATCTCAGGCCTTGTCCGCTAAACTAGCATACATTCAAGACAATTGTGAACTGAGATAGGATAAAAGCAAAAACTTTAATACAAACACAATATAAGCACTAGTGATGGTTGAGACCAAATTTAAAAAGAGAATAATGCATCTATTAAAGAAGAAACAGATTTACATACAATATGAGAGACACAAATGTATATATACGTAACTAAAGCAGAGTACAGTCCACAACCCGAACAGTTACTCTGAAGTACAAGAAAATAAATACAATCAAGAAACTGGAGGTAAAGGAGGAGGCGGTGCCTCACGATCTCTGTCATAATCCTCAGCGTAGACTCTAGTCAGCCAGGCTACCTGGGTCTGAGTCGCCTGAAGACTAGCTGTAAGATCAGCCACTCGCTGATCAGTCCGACGCTGGGCGTCCAACAACTCCTCCAACCTCAAATCAGAACTGCACTGAGCCTCTCTGATCTCATGCAACATCTCCATCATAGCAGAAGGTGGGCGTGAAGGACCAGCCGTATGAGAAGGACCACTCTCAGGTGCAGGATCCGCCGCAGAAGAAGTACCAACTCCAGCCGCATGTGTAGGTGAAGGCGATGGTATCGAGTCGACATCCATATACAAGCGGTCATCATCATCAGCAGGATCCGCATGAGCTCTAGCAGCGGCAGCAGCTGCCTCAGCGTCAACAATCTCAATGCGAGTGTGAGGGCGTACCATCTCGTTCCTCTCCTCGTCTCTAACTTGGGCATCCCGCATGCCCATCTTGCAGATAGCCTCCCAATCGATAGGCGACGAGAAGGTTTTCTACTGAATCTTCTCATCCACCAAATCAACCCCCAGCCGAGTAAGCAGGACTGTGATCATACGTCCATAGGGTAGATTACCCCTATGACTGGGCAATGTGGCACTAATCATAGTCCACATGATGATGTACGGAAGGCAGACGGGCTGTCTAGTGCAGATACTGTATAGCAAATACTGGGGTCAGCTGAGAAACCCTCTCGTAATGGCCACTTTGTGGAATCAGATTATGCTGGATAATCTTGCAGAAGACCCGTAGAGCTGGAGGCATGTAACAAGCTCTCATCTGCCAGCGATCAGGTCGTAGCAACTGACGGTCGATCTCTGCCCTCATCTCCATGGAAACAAACTGGGGCTCTCTAGGCGCATAGTAAACCATAGGGCCATCATAGGAAATGACCAGTAGATCGGCCAGCTGTCGATAATCAAAAGAAATGTTCACCCCCTTTACATAACTAGTGATGCGTAGCTGGTGACCCCTATCCACATCATTGTAATCCCCCACCACCTGGAGTTACAATAAAACTGCCGCACTAAATCCAGGCATGTGCACGCGTCGTAAGTGATGACAGGGAGCCAACCCAAATCACCAAATGCTCTCTCCACATTGAACAGGGCTAGCTCAGCCAAGTTCACCATACGACCACCCTCTACCTTCTTACTAGTGTAGTGGGCATACTGTGCCTCGGCTTCATTAGAGCGGAAGCGAAGCGGATCACGAACTCTGGGTACCTTAGTACGAGCCATGGTATTTGCAAAGAAAAACAGACAATGAGTTAATAGGATAAAAATCCGAAATTTGACATTATAACGATGTAAGTGGCCAAAAGCCTCACTTGTCACCCATACACGTGGGCAGGAGGACTTACGTAGGCTCTACATATCCTACAACACACATACAGTAGGAAATTTTAACTAATGGGGTCCAATTTGAAGAAATTTCAAGAAATCAAAAAATTCAACAAATTAGGGCAAAAAGAGCAAAAATCCAAGTTCTCGATAACCAACCGATGAAACTCAAAAAATTTTGAGGGCTTTCGTTCCTCGAAACACCAATAACAAAAGCCCCCAATAAAAATCGAATTTTTACGGTTGGAAAAAGTTTAATTTGAAAAATACGGGTTAATTTGACCAAAACCTAGAAATGGAAACTTAAAAACAGGTAAAAATGAGAAAACATACCTGTAGGGATGACGTTTATGTTGAAACACGGATCCAAATTGACCAAAATAGAGGAGTGGCACTGTAGCAACTCAGAGGTAAGAGACGAGTCGAAACGGGAGGGAAATAAGAGAGAATGAACCCAGAATCGGATCTTAAAGGTCTGAGTTTTGGTCTGAGGGTCGGACAATTCAACCAGGACCATCGACCCTCGGATCGACCCTCCCATCGACCCTCG
This sequence comes from Protea cynaroides, assembly GCA_028583415.1. Lineage (NCBI taxonomy): Eukaryota > Viridiplantae > Streptophyta > Magnoliopsida > Proteales > Proteaceae > Protea > Protea cynaroides. Next base: position 42,803,817 of record CM053270.1, on the reverse strand, counting down.
ACTCTCGGGAATCTGACAGAAAACCCAGGGTCGGATACTGAGGGTCGGATACCCATCGACCCTCACATTGACCCTCAGCTCTCGGGAAGAACAGGACATTCCCAGGGTCGGATACTGAGGGTCGGACATACCATCGACCCCCACCATCGACCCTGCATAGAAAAGACAGTATTTCTTTTATAAAATGAGCTGAAATTTGAAATTTTACATCGGTTAGCGTGCCTACATGAAGTATCAATGATTTCTCACCTATTTTGATGATTTTTAGGCACCACCAATCGCAAAAGAAATTATGTCTGGACGTAGAGTAACCAGACAGAGCCGAAATGCAGTTCCACCACCACCACCTGTGGAGGAAACTAGCCAGGAGAATATATATGTACCAGGAAATCCAGGTCAGGCAAATCCTACAAATTTTCCACCTCCACCACCAGAGTTGGCAATAGTGGTAATGAATTTAGCATAGCAGCTGCAACAGATGCAACATCCACAGGCCCAAATGCAAGTAGCAATGGGAATTATGTTCCAAGCCGCTCATGCTACACCCATGCAGACGGAACAAGCTAGTGTAGCACCAGTGGGTAATCACCCAGCACCTCAAACACCTCAACCACCAGCTGCACAGATTCCAGTACCAGGACCGAAAGCAGCTCAGGTTAACTATCAGTATCCACAACCCATGTTTGGGGCATACCGTATGCCCCCAAAATCAGCTGGAACACTCTCGACTGGTTGAGAGATTTCTGAAGATGAAGCCCAAGGAATTTAACGGTAAACCGTCTGATCTGTCAGATCTGTTATGGCCAGCACATTGGTTCGACGAGATGGAGAGAAACTTCCTCATGATGACTATCACGGAAGAAGAAAAAGTACTATGTGCTACCTTCATGCTAAAGGGTGATGCACGTCATTGGTGGAAATCTACCAGGGCATATCTACTGACCAAACACGCCCTATTGACGTGGGCCATATATAAGGAAGCGTTCTTCGAGAAGTACTTTCCCCGAAGCTTCAGAGATTCGATGGAGAAGGAATTCCTTAGTTTATATCAGTGGCAAATGTCAGTAGATGGATATCAACAACATTATGAAGAGCTGTATTTCTTTGCACCACTTAGTATGCAAGAAGAAGACACTAAGACCCGTAGGTTTGTCACGGGACTTAGAAGAAGCATCAAAGAGCAAGTTCTGGGCTTGGAAAAGAAGATATATAATGAAGCTGTTCAAATTGCTCGAGTTATTGAATCAAGCCAGAAGGAAAGCTATTTTATTCAAAACAGAGGTGTGAAAAGGCCAGCTGGAAATTCTTACAACGGAGGTAATAACAGGATATACAAGCCTTTCCGTACTTAGAATTTCACCGCTGCACCCAAGACCATTCAAGCAGCTCAACAGCAACCAAAGCCAAATACTAAGAGTCCAAGATGTTATAACTGCAATCAAGTGGGACATATGATGAGAGAGTGTCCTAAACCCCGGAAGCCACAACATCGAGGACAAGTGTACGCTGTTACATCCGAGGATGCTGCCGCATCACCCGATGTGGTCACAGGTATAACTGAAACCTTTTAATTTGTAAAAATAAATCACAGGTATCATACCTATAAATGGTGTATCCGCCAGAGTACTCTTTGATTCAGGAGCTACTCATTCCTTTATATCTATGTCAATTGGAAAGAAGTTGAATTTACCCATCAAAACATTGGACTACAAACTACTTGTACGGTCACCAATGGGGTTAGAAGTAGAATTGGAGAAAGGTTATGGACCATGTCCAGTTCTCATTGGCGAGAAAACCTTAGATGAAACCTTGATACAACTTGAGATGGCAGACTTTGACGTCATCTTGGGAATGGACTGGTTAGCTCGGCATTCTGCAAACCTATTATGCGTTGAAAAGAAGCTAACATTCAAAGACAAAGAAGGAGTAAAATTCAGTTTTTTGGGAACCAAACTTCCCCGTAGACGCAAGCTTATACTCTCAGCACTGAAGGCTAAGAAGTGCCTTGAGAAGGGGGCAGTCGGGTATCAAGTATTAGTGGTCGACCTAACCAAGGAAGCACCACGAATGGAAGATATTGATGTCGTGCGGGACTATCCCGACGTATTTTCAGAGGAACTACCAGGATTACCACCCGACAGAGCCACCGAGTTTGTGATAGACCCTATACCTGGAGCCGCACCAGTATCAAAAGCACCTTATAGAATGGCTCCTACTGAACTGAAGGAATTGAAAGTGCAACTACAGGAACTGCTGGACAAAGGTTATATCTGACCCAGTATATCACCATGGGGAGCACCGGTATTATTCATAAAGAAGAAGGACGGAAGCGTTCGATTATGTATCGACTATCGGGAGTTGAATAAACTGACAATCAAGAATCGATATCCACTACCTCGGATCGATGACTTGTTCGATCAGTTGCAAGGAGCAAGAGTATTTTTTAAGATCGACCTTTGGTCAGGCTATCATCAGTTGAGGATTAAAGAAGGTGATATTCCTAAGAATGCTTTCAGGACCAGATATGGACATTATGAGTTCTTGGTCATGTGTTTCGAATTAACAAACGCACCAGTAACTTTCATGGAGCTTATGAACCGGATTTTCCACGATATGTTGGATACGTCAGTTATAGCATTTATTGATGATATATTGGTATACTACAAGGACAAGGAAACCCATGTCAAGAACCTTAATGCCGCCCTACAGCGTTTAAGGAAAGATAAGCTGTATGCAAAATTTTCAAAGTGTGAGTTTTGGCTAAGTGAAGTCGCCTTCCTAGGCCATGTAGTATCCGCTGAAGGAATCAAAGTGGACCCCAACAAGATTGAGGCTATTGTAAAGTGGGAAGCACCAAAGAGCGTTTCAAAAATTAGAAGTTTTCTGGGTCTCGCTGGTTATTATCGGAGATTGGTGGAAGACTATTCCCGAATTGCTGTACCTCTCACCAGTTTGACTAAGAAAGGTGAAAAGTTTTGTGTGGATGGATAAATGTGAGAAGAGCTTCCAGACATTGAAGACCAGATTGATATCCGCTCTGATTTTGACTATTCCTGTTCCAAAATAGACATTTACCTTATACACTGATGCGTCAGGACTGGGATTAGGATGTGTGCTTATGCAAGGAGAGCAAGTGATTGCTTATGCTTTAAGACAGTTAAAGGTACATGAGAAAAATTATCCCACTCATGATCTGGAGTTAGCGGTAGTAGTACATGCTGTCAAGATATGAAGACATTACTTATACGAAGAGAAATTTCATATTAAGTCGGACCATAAAAGTCTTACTTATTTATTTAATCAGAAAGAATTGAATATGAGACAAAGAAGATGGTTGGAACTATTGAAGGACTATGATTGTGATATTTTCAGTATCATCCGGGGAAAGCTAACGTAGTAGCGGATGCGTTGAGCAGAAAGGCAATAATAAAATCTCAGGGAGAGGTTAGTACAACTGCAGCAATGTGTACTACCGGAATGGTATTCAATCACGGCAATGAGCAGTATGTGATAGATACAACGGATGGATCAGCCAACCAATGTTTTATTCATCGATTTTCCAATATGTTCGCTGCATTGAAAATTATACCGGATATAATGGATGAAGTGAAGACAGCTATTAAATCAGAACCTTATCTGAGAACAGTACAATATGATATCGAGAAAGGTAGAACTAATCCCGAGTTCACCTTGGACGAAGAGAAAGTACTGAAATACAAAGAAAAAATATGTGTACCTGAAACAGAAAGTATGGACATCAGACACCGACTGATGAAAGAAGCCCATACCACCATCTATTCGATACATCCGGGAAGTACAAAAATGTATCATGATCTAAAGAAACTGTATTGGTGGAGAGGAATGAAAGCAGATGTAGCTAAGTTCGTGTCTCAATGCCTAAATTGTCAGAAAGTAAAAGCTGAACGACAATGACCCGCAGGACTATTACAACCGTTATCGGAACCAGCATGGAAATGGGACTGCATCACTATGAACTTCGTCACGGGATTACCACTGACTCCTCGAGTAGTTGACGCAGTTTGGGTGATTGTAGACCGTCTGACTAAAACAACTTGTTTCATACCAATACGACCGCAGTATACACTGGAAAGGTTAGCAAAGCTGTATGTGGATAATATTGTTCGATTACACGGTATACCAGAAAGCATTGTGTCCAATAGAGATCCACGATTTACTTCCAAGTTTTGGGAGGGATTGCAAAAAGCTATGGGTACAACATTGAAGTTCAGTACCGCATTCCACACACAGACAGATGGATAGTCAGATCGTATAATCCAGATTCTAGAAGATATGCTATGAGCATGTGTAATTGACTTCAAGGGATCATGGGATGAAAGATTATCACTGATCGAGTTCACTTACAACAATAGCTAGCAGGCTACTATACAGATGGCACCTTCTGAAGCACTGTATGGCAGAAAGTGTCGAACTCCTTTGTTTTGGAATGAAGTGGGAGAATGTAGTATTGTTGGGCTGGAATTTGTTGAAGAGACTTGTCGAGTGGTTGACATTAACAAGGGAAGAGTGAGAACAGCTCAGAACCATCAAAAACAATATGCAGATACTCGACGCAGAGATCTTGAATTCGCTGTAGGTGATAAAGTATTCTTGAAGGTATCGCCTATGCGAGGATTGAAAAGGTTCGGACAGAAAGGGAAACTAAGTCCAAGATATGTCGGGCCGTATGAGATTTTAGCTAAGCGTGGGAAAGTGGCTTATCAGTTAGCACTATCACCATCTATGTCAAGTGTGCATGACGAATTTCATATTTCCCTATTGAAGAAGTATGTCAAGGATCCAACACACGTGTTTACAGTAGATTTATCGGAATTGACTGATGATTTGACATTTAAAGTAACACCAACGGAGATCACCAGCCGAAAAGTTTAACGTCTACGCAATCGAGATATCTATTATGTTAAGGTCACATGGAAAAGTAGAGACATGGAAGAAATCACATGGGAAGAAGAAAATGCCATGGGAAAGCAATACCCTCACTTATTTGATTCAGAATGTACGTACAATTTCTAAGACAAAATTTTTATAATTAGGGGGGAGTTCTAAGACCCGTATCAAACTAACCCGGTCTTATCACCTTGAACCAGGTTTAGCCATCATGGTTGAGTCAAATGGACCAAGGGCGTGAAGGAGAACATGATCCCAGGTATCAAATCAACCCTAAAACACTCAATTTAAGGGGAGGGTCGCATACCCAGCTAAGGAGGGTTGGACCCCCCAAAACAGAAAGTCAGATCCTCTGTTTTACAGGGAGGGTCGGACATCTTAGGAACCTAGGGTTGACAGGATCATCGACCCTCCCATCGACCCTCAGTTGCCGCCGAAACTGAAATTAGGAAATTTTCTAATTTTCGATTTGGATTCTTTTCAAATCTCAATGGGACATATTTTAGGAGTTTCTACTCTATAAATTGGACGTTCCTAAGCCTCTTTCACTCCTTTTACAACCCTAATTGAATTAAGAGGAAGAGAAGAGAAGGAGAAGGAGAAGAAGAGAAGCAAGGAAAAGGAAATAACAAAAAGGAGAAGAGTTGCAGAGAAGGAGTATTCTTCTCAAGTATGGATACTAATTCCGTGAGTTTCTACGGACCTTAGGTTAGATAATGATGAGAGTATGATCTCGGAGAAACCCAAACCATCAACCCATGGTTAGGTTTTCATAGAAAACTATGGGAGATTACATGAAAGCTATCTAGGTGGATGATCCATGGTTCTAGGCCATAGAATGATTGTTGAATGGACTGTAGGAGAAAGCCATAGTACCCCAAACACAAAGAATGGACTAAAAGGAGGGAAATTGAGCAAAATCCACCGAGGGTCGCACAGAGGGTCGATGACCATCCGACCCTATGTGATCTTGAGAATCGACCCTCAGTGTTCGAGAAGTCCAAAATGGGGAGGGTCGCACCAAGGGTCGATCATAACTCCGACCCTACCTCCGACCCTCAGTTAACATAATGGTTTTTAAATTCTGAATAAATTCTAATTAAATTCTATCGACTTTGTTAGGTCTTCTTGAAATATAATAACATTATAAAGGTGATTCTAAAGCTTGGAAGAGGATCTATTAACAAGATAAGGTGAGGAAACAGGAATTAAACTAATTGGTTAATAATAAACTACTTTTATTTTCTTGAGTCCAATGCTATGCTTGATTCTATGCGAATATGCTTGTAATGTGCATTCAACATGTCATCCAATATTCCTGCTATTATTGTTCATGCATATTTAACTTTGTTTACTTATAACATGATGATGATGATTTGATGCTAGGAATAGGCATGTGAATGTTTGTGTGTGGTTAGTGTGTTTGATTGGAGTAGGGCATCAGGGGAGGTGTTATGCAGTGTTTGATCCGGACACTTTAGCTCTATCTCTGACTCAAGTCTTGTGCATTAGCATCGTCGTATCGCCATTACCTTAGCAGAACTATTGCGACGTAGGGCATCAAGGAGGGTCTCAGTCCTTGAGTACTATACTCTTCCGGGGGGCCTTAGCTTTATCTCTATGGGTGCTCTGAGGGATGCTGGGGTGAGGCCTTGGATACATTGTTTGACATTAGGATTGGTTAGTAGCGAGCCCCGTTTGTAGCCCTAGCCATCAGGGATTCATTTGTTGGTATGGAGTTGTGCATCGATAAATGTGACCTTCGTTGTACAATGTTCATTTGGGTGCTGTGGGCGACGGTGAGAGTCATCGGGCGTATCCACACTCTTGTGCATAGAGGTGCGGCGACCACCTATCCTTTCTATAGCACAGTACAAACGTAAAACTAGACCAATGATATGAATTGATTGCATGCATATGTATTGTTGCATTGTTTTGTTTGTTCACTGAGCCATGATGTGTGCTCACCCCTCGACGTCGAATATTTTTAGTTGACGATGCAGGTTTAACCGTTGAAGACTATATAAACGCTCCAGAGTTTGGGTACGTTGCAGCGATGGTAGCTGAAGATAAAGTGGATACACATGACATCTCTTGCGAGTGCAACTCATGTGTATTCGATTAGATATTTTTTCTTGTTTTCTTTATTTGGATTTATTAATGACATGTATTTGATATTTATTTATGTCTTAGTTGATACAGAATAATTTGTTATTTAAATATTAATATCGCAATAGATTCTCAGTTCGTTTTACAGTAATACATCCGCTATCATATATTTCCTCTGATTATGAATGTGAATGTATGGGGTTCAGATAACACGGATATAGCCTACTCGAGATCCTGGTTGAACCATTGGTTTGTTAGCTGTTCATCACACCATACTGAATAGTGCCTTGAGAAGGGGGCAGTCGGGTATCTAGTATCAGTGGTCGACCTAACCAAGGAAGCACCACGAATGGAAGATATTGATGACGTGCGGGACTATCCCGACGTATTTCCAGAGGAACTACCAGGATTACCACCCCACAGAGCCACCGAATTTGTGATAGACCTTATACCTGGAGCCGCACCAATATCAAAAGCACCTTATAGAATGGCTCCTACTGAACTGAAGGAATTGAAAGTGCAACTACAGGAACTGCGGGACAAGGGTTATATTCGACCTGGTGTATCACCATGGGGAGCACCAGTATTATTCGTAAAGAAGAAGGACGGAAGCGTTCGATTATGTATCGACTATCGGGAGTTGAATAAACTGACAATCAAGAATCGATATCCACTACCTCGGATCCATGACTTGTTCGATCAGTTGCAAGGAGCAAAAGTATTTTCTAAGATCGAACTTCGGTCAGGCTATCATCAGTTGAAGATTAAAGAAGGTGATATTCCTAAGACAGCTTTCAGGACCAGATATGGAAATTATGAGTTCTTGGTAATGTCTTTCGGATTAACAAATGCACCAGCAACATTCATGGAGCTTATGAACCGGATTTTCCACGATATGTTGGATACGTCGGTTATAGTATTTATTGATGATATATTGGTATACTCCAAGGACAAGGAAACCCATGTCAAGAACCTAAACGCCGCCCTACATCGTTTAAGGAAAGAGAAGCTGTATGCAAAATTTTCAAAGTGTGAGTTTTTGCTAAGTGAAGTCGCCTTCCTAGGCCATGTAGTATCCGCTGAAGGAATCAAAGTAGACCCCAGCAAGATCGAGGCTATTGTAAAGTGGGAAGCACCAAAGAGCGTTTAAAAAATTAGAAGTTTTCTAGGTCTCGCTGGTTATTATCGGAGATTCGTGGAAGACTATTCCCGGATTGCTGTACCTCTCACCAGTTTGACTAAGAAAGATAAAAAGTTTGTGTGGATGGATAAATGTGAGAAGAGCTTCCAGACATTGAAGACCAGATTGATATCCGCTCCGATTTTGACTATTCCTGTTCCAGGACAGACATTTACCTTATACACTGATGCGTCAGGACTGGGATTAGGATGTGTGCTTATGTAAGGAGAGCAAGTGATTGCTTATGCTTTAAGAAAGTTAAAGGTACATGAGAAAAATTATCCCACTCATGATCTGGAGTTAGCGGCAATAGTACATGCTGTCAAGATATGGAGACATTACCTATACGGAGAGAAATTTCAGATTAAGTCGGACAATAAAAGTGTTACTTATTTATTTAATCCAAAAGAATTGAATATGAGACAAAGAAGATGGTTGGAACTATTGAAGGACTACGATTGTGATATTCAGTATCATCTTGGGAAAGCTAACGTAATAGCAGATGCGTTGAGCAAAAAGGCAATAATAAAATCTCAGGGAGAGGTTAGTACAACTGCAGCAATGTGTACTATCGGAATGGTATTCAATCACGACAATGAGCAGTATGTGATAGATACAATGGATGGATCAGCCAACCATGGTTTTATTCATCGATTTTCCAATATGTTCGCTGCATTGAAAATTATACCGGATATAATGGATGAAGTGAAGACAGCTATTAAATCAGATCCTTATCTGAGAATAGTACAAGAAGATTTCGAGAAAGGTAGAACTAATCCCGAGTTCACCTTGGACGAAGAGAAAGTACTGAAATACAAAGGAAGAATATGTGTACCTGAAACAGAAAGTATGGACATCAGACACTGAGTGATGAAAGAAGCCGATACCACCATCTATTCGATACATCCGGGAAGTACAAAAATGTATCATGATCTAAAGAAACTGTATTGGTGGAGAGGAATTAAAGCAGATGTAGCTAAGTTCGTGTCTCAATGCCTAAATTGTCAGAAAGTAAAAGTTGAACGACAACGACCCGCAGGACTGTTACAACCGTTACCGGAACCATCATGGAAATGGGACTGCATCACTATGAACTTCGTCATGGGATTACTACTGACTCCTCGAGTAGTTGACGCAGTTTGGGTGATTGTAGACCGTCTGACTTAAACAACTCGCTTCATACCAATACAACCGCAGTATACACTGGAAAGGTTAGCAAAGTTGTATGTGGATAATATTATTCAATTGCATGGTGTATCAGAAAGCATTGTGTCCAATAGAGATCCATGATTTACTTCCAAGTTTTGGGAGGGATTGCAAAAGGCTATGGGTACAACATTGAAGTTCAGTACCGCATTCCACCCACAGATAGATGGACAGTCAGAGCGTACAATCCAGATTCTAGAAGATATGCCACGAGCATGTGTAATTGACTTGAAGGGATCATGGGATGAAAGATTACCATTGATCGAGTTCGCTTACAACAATAGCTATCAGGCTACTATACAGATGTCACCTTATGAAGCACTGTATGGCAGAAAAGTGTCGAACTCCTTCGTTTTAGAATGAAGTGGGAGAACGTAGTATTGTTGGGCCAAAATTTATTGAAGAGACTTGTCGAGTGGTTGACATTATCAAGGAAAGAGTGAGAACATCTCAGAACCGTCAGAAACAATATGCAGATACTCGATGCAGAGAGCTTGAGTTCGCTGTATGTGATAAAGTATTCTTGAAGGTATCGCCTATGCGAGGATTGAAAAGGTTCGGACAGAAAGGAAACTAAGTCCAAGATATGTCGGGCCGTATGAGATTTTAGCAAAGCCTGGGGAAGTGGCTTATCAGTTAGCACAACCACCATCTATGTCAAGTGTGCATGACATATTTCATATTTCCCTATTAAAGAAGTATGTCAAGGATCCAACACACGTGTTGACAGTAGATTTACCGGAATTGACTAATGATTTGACATTTGAAGTAACACCAATGGAGATCACCAGCCAAAAAGTTCAACGTCTTCGCAACCGAGATATCTATTATGTTATGGTCACATGGAAAAGTAGAGACATGGAAGAAATCACATGGGAAGAAGAAAATGCCATGCGAAAGAAATTCCCACCCTTATTTGATTCAGAAGGTACGTACAATTTCGAGGACGAAATTTTTATAAGTAGGGGGAGTTGTAAGACCCGTCTCAAACTAACCCGGTCTTATCACCTTGAACCAGGTTTAGCCATCATGGTTGAGTCAAAAGGACCAAGGGCATGAAAGAGATCACGATCCCAGGTATCAAATCGACCCTAAAACAGTCAATTTAAGGGGAGGGTCGCATACCCTGCTAAGGAGGGTCGGACCCCCAAAAATAGAAAGTCAGACCCTCTGTTTTACAGGGAGGGTTGGACATCTTAGGAACCTAGGGTTGACAGGATCATCGACCCTCCCATCGACCCTCAGTTGCCGCCGAAACTGAAATTAAGAAATTTTCTAATTTTCGATTTGGATTCTTTCCAAATCTCAATGGGACTTATTTTAGGAGTTTCTACTCTATAAATAGGACGTTCCTAAGCCTCTTTCACTCCTTTTACAACCCTAATTGAATTGAGAGGAAGAGAAGAGAAGGAAAAGGAGAAGAAGAGAAGCAAGGAAAAGAAGATAGCAAAAAGGAGAAGAGTTGTAGAGAAGGAGTACTCTTTTCAGGTATGGATACTAATTCCATGAGTTTCAACAGACCTTAGGTTAGATAATGATGAGAGTATGATCTCGGAGAAACCCAAACCATCAACCCATGGTTAGGTTTTCATAGAAAACTATGGGAGATTACATGAAAGCTATCTAGGTGGATGATTTATGGTTCTAGACCATGGAATGAATGTTGAATGGACTGTAGGAGAAAGCCATAGGACCCCAAACACGAAGAATGGACTAAAAGGAGGGAAATTGACCAAAATCCACCGAGGGTCGCACAAAGGGTCGATTACCATCCGAACCTATGTGATCCTGAGAATCGACCCTCAGTGTTCGGGAAGTCCAGAATGGGGAGGGTCGCACCCAGGGTCGATCATGACTCCGACCCTACCTCCGACCCTCAGTTAACAGAATGGTTTTTAAATTCTGAATAAATTCTAATTAAATTCTATCGACATTGTTAGGTCTTCTAGCAATATAATAACATTATAACGGTGATTCTAAAGCTTGGAAGAGGATTTATTAACAAGCTAAGGTGAGGAAACAAGACTTAAACTAATTGGTTAATAATAAATTACTTTTATTTTCTTGAGTCCAATGCTATGTTTGATTCTATGTGAATATGATTGTAATGTGCATTCAACATGTCATCCAATATTCATGCTATTATTGTTCATGCATATTTAACTTTGTTTACTTATAACATGATGATGATGATTTGATGCTAGGAATAGGCATGTGAATGTTTGTGTGTGGTTAGTGTGCTTGATGCGAGTAGGGCATCAGGGGAGGTGTTATGCGGTGTTTGATCCGGACACTTTAGCTCTATCTCTGACTCAAGTCTTGTGCATTAGCATCGTCGTATCGTCATTACCTTAGCAGAACTATTGCGACGTAGGGCATCAAGGAGGGTCTCGGTCCTTGAGTCCTGTACTCTACCGGGGGGCCTTAGCTCTATCTCTACGGGTGCTCTGAGGGATGCTGGGGTGAGGCCTTGGATACATTGTTTGACATTAGGATTGGTTAGTACCCAGCCCCGTTTGCAGCCCTAGCCATCAGGGGTTCATTTGTTGGTATGGAGTTGTGCATCGATAAATGTGACCTTCATTGTACAATGTTCATTTGGGTGCTGTGGGCGACGGTGAGAGTCATCGGGCGTATCCACACTCTCGTGCATAGAGGTGCGGCAGCCACCTATCCTTTCTATAGCACAGTGCAAACGTAAAACCAGACCAAAGATATGAATTGATTGCATGCATATGTATTGTTGCATCGTTTTGTTTGCGCACTGAGCCATGATGTGTGCTCACCCCTCGATGTCGAATATTTTTAGTTGATGATGCAGGTTTATCCGTTGAAGACTATATAAATGCTCCAGAGTACGGGAACGTTGCAAGGATGGTAGCTGAAGATGAAGTGGATACACATGACATCTCTTGCGAGTGCAACTCATGTGTATTCGATTAGATATTTTTCCTAGTTTTCTTTATTTGGATTTATTAAAGACATGTATTTGATATTTATTTATGTCTTAGTTGATAAAGAATAATTTGTTATTTAAATATTAATATCGTAATAGATTCTCAGTTCGTTTTACTATAAGACTTCCGCTATCATATATTTCCTCTGATTATGAATGTGAATATATAGGGTCCAGATAACAAGGATATAGCCTACTCGAGATCTTGGTTGAACCGTTGATTTGTTAGTGGTTCATCACACCATTCTGAATAGTGTAGAATTAGGGTGTGACATTCTTTCTCTCTCTCATTCTCTATCTCTCTCTTTCTTTCAACTTCTCTCTCTACTTTTCGCTCTCTCTTTAATTTTCCCTCTCGCTCAATCTTTGTCTTTCTACTCCCTTTCTTTCTCCCTATCTCTCTTTCTTTCTCTCTCTCTTTCTCTTTCTCCCTCTCTCTCTCTCTCTCTCTCGCTCTAACTCTCTTTCTCTCACTCATACTCTTTCTCTCTCTTTTTCTCTCTCTCTCTCTCTTTCTACTTCTCTCTCTCTTTCTCCCTACTTCTCTCTCTCTCTTTTTCCCTATTTTTTTTCTCTCTCTCTCTCTCCCTCTCCCTCTCTATCTCTCTTTCTACTTATTTCTTCTACATCTCTTTCTCTCGCTCACCTCTCTCTTTTTCTTTCTACTTCTCTCTTACCTTCCCTCCCTCTCTACTTCTGTCTCTCTCTTTTCTATCTCTTTCACTCTTTCTCTCTTTCTTTCTCTCTCACTCTCATTTTACTTCTCTCTTTCTACTTATCTCGATCTCTCTCTCTTGCTCTTTCTCTCTCTCTCTCTCTCTCTCTCCCTCTCTCTCTGTCTTTATTTTTACTTCTCTCTCTACTTCACTCTCTCTCTCTCTTTCAACTTCTCTCTCACTCACTTATTTTTCTCTCTCTCTCACTCTCTCTCTCTCTTACATTCTACTTCTCTCTCTTTCCAATTTCTTCTTTTTCTCCCTCTCTTATTTTTAAATTCTCTCTTTTCACTTCTCTCTCTCTCTTTCTCTCTCTCTCTCCCTCTCTCTACTTCTCTCACCCTCTCTCCACTTCTCTCTATCAACATCTATCTCTCTCTATCTCTCTTTCTATCTTCACTTATCTTTCTTCCTCTCTCCCTACTTCTCTATTTCTCTTTCACTCTCTCTCTGTCTCTATCTCTCTCTCTCTCTCTCTTTCAACTTCTCTCTCCCTCTTTCTACTTCTCTCTCCCAATCTCTCCTCAATTTTCTCTCCCTCTCTACTTCTCTCTATCTCTCTCGCTGTATCTCTCTCTCTGTACTTCCCTCTTTCTTTCACTCTCTCTACTTTCCTCTCTCTTTTTCTCTCTCTACTCCCCTCTCTCTCTCTCTCACCCTCTCTCTTTCGACCACTCTTTCTCTCTCTATCTCTCTCTCCTCTTTCTACTTCTCTTTCTTTCTCTCTCTCTCTACCCCTCTTTCTGTCTCCCTTTCTTTCAACTTCTCCCTGTACTTTTCAATCTCTCTTTCTCTATTTACCTCTCTCTCTCTCTCTCTCTCTCTCTCTCTCTCTCTCTCTCTTTCTCTCTCTCTTTTTACTTCTCCTTCTCCTTCTCCCTCTCTCCCTCCCTCTCTCTTTCTTTGTACTTCTCTCTCTTTCCTTCCCTCCCTCTCCACTTCTCCCTCTCTCTACTTCTCTCTCTCTTTCTCTCCTTATCTTTTTAGTTCTCCCTATCTTTCTTCTCTCCCTCACTCTTTTTCTTTCATGTCTCTCTCTATTTCTCACTCTCTCTTTCTTTTTATTTCTCTCTCTCTCCCTCTCTCTGTCTTTCTCTCTGTTTTTACTTTTCTCTCTCTCTTCCTCTCACTCTCCATTTCTCTCTCTCTCTCTCTCTCTCTCTCTCTCTCTCTCTCTCTCTTTATCTTTCTCCCACACTTTCTACCTCTCTCTCTCTTTTTCTCCCGGTTTCTCTTATTCTCTCTCTCGCTCTTTTTCTCTTTCTCTTTCTCTCTTTCTACTTCTCTTTCTCTCTCTCCCCCTCTCTCTTTTTCATTCTACTTCTGTCTTACCTTACCTCCCTTTCTACTTCTCTCTCCCTCTTTCTCTCTCTCGCTTTTTATAGATTCTTTCTCTCTCACTATCATTTCACTTCTCTCTTTCTACTTCTCTCCATTTCTCTCTCGCTCTTTCTCTCTCTCTCCCTTTATTTTTACTTCTCTCTCTACTTCTCTCCCTCTCCCTTTTTCTCACTCTCTCCCTCTATTTCTACTTCTCTCTCATTCTCTTATTTTTCTTTCTCTCTCTCTCTCTCTCTCTCTTTCAACTTCTCTCTCCCTCTTTCTACTTTTCTCCATCAACTTATATCTCTCTCTGTCTTTCTCTCGTTCTCTCTCCACTTCTCCCTCTACCTCTCTCTCTACTTCTCTCTCTCTCTTTCACTCTCTCTTTATCTCTTTCAACTTCTCCCTCCCAATCTCTCTTCACTTTTCTCACCCTCTCTACGTCGCTATCTCACTCCTCTATCTCTCTCTCTCTATACTACTCTCTCTACTTTCCTCTCTCTTTCTCTTTCTCTCTCTACTTCCCTGTCTCTCTCTCTCCCTCCTTCTTACTACCTCTCTTTGTCTCTCTCTCTCTCTCTCTTTCTACTTCCCTTTCTTTCTCTCTCTCTCTCCCTCTGTCTGTCTCACTCTTTCTATCAACTTCTCCCTCTACTTCTCTATCTGTCTTTCTCTATTTTCCTCTCTCTCTTTCCCTCTCTCTTTCTACTTCTCCTTTTCTACTTCTCCTTCTCCCTTTCTCCCTCTTTCCCTCTTTTTACTTCTCTCTGTACTCCTCCTTTCTTTCTCCTTCTTCCTCTCCCTTCCTCTCTCTCTCTTTCTTCCTTTGTACTCCTCTCTCTCCTTCTATCTCTTTCTCTCTCTCTCTCTCCTTCTCTTTCTCTCTATTTCTCTCTCACTCTGCTTCTCTCTCTCTACATCTCTCTCTCTTTCTTTCACTCACACTATCTTTCTACTTCTCTCTCTACTTCCCTCTCTCTATCTCTCATTTTCTCTCTACTTCTCCCTCTCTATTTCTCCATCAACTTCTCCCTCTCTATTTCTCCATCAACTTCTCCCTCTCTCTATATCTCCCTTTTTCAACTTATCTCTCTCTTTCTACTTCTCTTTCTCTATCTCCCACAACATTTTTCTCTCTCTCTCTCTCTCTCTTTCTAATTCTCTCTCCCTCTCTCTTTCTCTCTCTCCCTCTCTCTCTCTCTCTCTCTCTTTCTACCTTTCTCTCTCTTTCTCCATATTTCTCTCTCTCTCTCTCTCTCTCTCTCTCTCTCTCTCTCTCTCTCTCATTCTACTTCTCTTTCTCACTCTCCCCATCTCACTTTTTCTTTCTACTTCCCTCTTACCTTCCCTCCCTCTCTACTTCTCTCTCCCTCTTTCTATCTCTTTCTCTCTTTCTTTCTCTCTCACTCTAATTCTGCTTCTCTCTTTGTATTTATCTCGATCTCTCTCTCTTGCTCTTTCTCTCCCTCTCTCTCTCTCTCTTTATTTTTTACTTCTCTCTCTACTTTTCCCTCTCTCTCTTTTTCTCTCCTTCTCTCACTCTCTTTCTACTTCTCTCTCACTCTCTTATTTTCCTCTCTTTCACTCTCTCTCTCTCTTACATTCTACTTCTCTCTCATTCTAGTTTCCTCTTTTTTTGTCTCTGTCTCTGATTTTTAACTTCTCCCTCTCTTTACTTCTCTCTCCCTCTATCTCCTCATCTCTATCAACTTCTATCTCTCTCTCTCTGTCTCTCTTTCTATCTCCACTTCTCCCTCTCCCTCTCTCTCTCTACTTTTCTCTCTCTTTCGCTCTCTCCTTCTCTTTCTTTCAACTTCTCTCTCCCCCTTTCCACTTCTCTCTCCTAATCTTTCTTCACTTTTCTCCCCCTCTCAACTTCGCTCTCTCTCTCACTCTATCTCTCTCTGTACTTCTCTCCCTCTTTCTCTCTCTCTATTTTTTTCACACTTTCTCTCCGTACATTTTACCATTCTTTCTCTCTCTTTCCCTCTCTCTCTTTCTACTTCTCTTTCTTTATCTCTCTCTCCCACATTCTGTCTCTCCCTTTCATTTAACTTCTCCCTCTACTTCTCAGTCTCTCTTCTCAATTTACCCCTCTCTCTTTCTCTTTCTCTCTTTATCTCTCTCTTTCTACTTCTCCTTCTCCCTCCCTCCCTCCCTCCCTCCCTCTCTCTCTCTCTCTCTCTCTCTCTCTCTCTCTCTCTCTCTTTTTCTACTTCCCTCTCTCTCCTTTCTCTCTCTGCCTTCCCTCTCTCTCCCCTCTCTTTCTACCTCTCCTCTCTCTCTCTCTCTCTCTCTCTCTCTCTCTCTCTCTTTTTACTTTACTTTCTGCCTCTCTCTCTCTCCCTCTCTTTGTCTCACTCTTTCTTTCAACTTCTCCATCTACTTCCCTGTCTCTCTTTCTCTATTTACCTCTCTCTACTTTTCTCTCTCTTCTCCCTCTCTCTCTCTCTCTTCTCTGTATCTCTCTTTCTCACTCTCCCTTTACTTTTCCCTCTCTTTCTCTCTATACTCTCTTTCTTTCTCTCTCTACTTTTCTCCCTCTCTTTCTCTCTCTCTCTCTCGCTCTCTCTTTCTCTATCTTTCTACTTCTCTCTCTCTTTCTCTTTCAACTTCTCTCTCTATTCAGCTTCTCTCTCTCTTTCTCTATTTCTCTCTTTCTAATTTTCACTCTGTTACAACTTTTCTCTCCCATTATACTTTTCTTCCACTTTTTACTTCCCTCTCTCTCTCTCCCACTGTATCTCTCTCTTCCTCTCTTACTTTCTCCCTCTCACATGCTTTATCTCTCTCATTCTCTATCTCTCTCTTTCTTTCTACTTCTCTCTTTTACTTTTCGCTCTCTCTTTAATTTTCCCTCTCGCTCTTTCTTTGTCTTTCTACTCTCTTTCTTTCTCCCTATCTCTCTTTCTCTCTCCCTCTCTCTCTCTCTCTCTCTCTCTCTCGCTCTAACTCTCTTTCTCTCATTCACACTCTTTCTCTCTCTTTCTCTCTCTCTCTCTCTCTCTTTCTACTCTCTCTCTCCCTACTTCTCTCTCTCTCTCTCTTTCTCCCTATTTTTCTCTCTCCCTCTCTATCTCTCTTTCTACTTTTTTCTTTCTACTTCTCTATCTCTCCCTTACCTTCCCTCCCTCTCCACTTCTGTCTCTCCCTTTTCTATCTCTTTCACTCTTTCTCTCTTGCTATCTCTCTCACTCTCATTTTACTTCTCTCTTTCTACTTATCTCGATCTCTCTCTCTCTCGCTCTTTTTCTCTCTCTCTCCCTCTCTCTTTCTCTCTTTATTTTACTTCTCTCTACTTCTCTCTCTCTTTTTCTCTCTCACTCTCTTTCCATTTCTCTCTCACTCTCCTATTTTTCTCTCTCTCACTCTCTCTCTCTTACATTCTACTTCTCTCTCTTTCCAGTATCTTCTTTTTCTCTCTCTCTTATTTTTAAATTCTCTCTCTTTTCACCTCTCTCTCTCTTTCTCTGTCTCTACCTCTCTCTACTTCTCTCACCCTATTTTCACTTCTCTCTATCAACTTCCATCTATCTCTCTATCTCTCTTTCTAGCTCTACTTATCTTCCTCACTGTCTCCCTACTTCTCTATCTCTCTTTCACTCTCTCTCTCTTTCTCTCTCTCTCTCTCTCTCTCTTTCAACTTCTCTCTCACATCTTTCTTTCTCTCTCTCTTTTTACTTTTCTCTCTCTCTCTCTCTCTCTCTCTCTTTATCTTTCTCTCTCACTTTCTACCTCTCTCTCTCTTTCCCCCTGTTTCTCTCACTCTCTCTCGCTCTTTCTCTCTCTCCCTTTCTCTCTTTCTACTTTTTTCTTTCTACTTCTCTTTTTCTCTCTCCCCCTCTCTCTTTTTCATTCTACTTCTCTATTACCATCCCACCCTTTCTACTTCTCTCTCCCTCTTTCTCTCTCTTTCACTTTTTCTATCTTTTTTCTCTCTCACTCTCATTTCACTTCTCTCTTTCTACTTCTCTCCATATCTCTCTCGCTCTTTCTCTCTCTCTCTCTTTATTTTTAATTCTCTCTCTACTTCTCTCTCTCTCCCTTTTTCTCACTCTCTCCCTCTCTTTATACTTCTCTCTCATTCTCTTATTTTTCTTTCTCTCTCTCTCTCTCTCTCTCTCTCTCTCTTTCTACTTCTCTCTCCCTCTTTCTACTTTTCTCCATCAACATCTATCTATCTCTGTCTTTCTCTCTTTCTCTCCCCACTTCTCTCCCTCCCACTCTCTACTTATATCTCTCTCTTTCAACTTCTCTCTCCCAATCTCACTTCACTTTTCTCTCCCTCTCTACTTCGCTATCTCATTCCTCTATCTCTCTCTCTCTATACTTCTCTCTCTACTTTCCTCTCTCTTTCTATTTCTCTCTCTACTTCCCTATCTCTCTCCCTCCCTCCGTCTTTCTACCTCTCTTCGTCTCTCTCTTTCTCTTTCTACTTCTCTTTCTTTCTCTCTCTCTCCCTCAGTCTGTCTCCCTCATTCATTCAACTTCTCCCTCTACTTCTCTATCTCTCTTTCTCTATTTTCCACTCTCTCTCTCTCTCCCTCTCTCTTTCTAATTCTCCCTTTCTACTTCTCCATCTCCCTATCTCCCACTCTCTCCCTCTTTTTACTTCTCTCTATACTCCTCCCTTTGTTTCTCCTTCTTCCTCTCCCTTCCTCTCTCTCTCTCCCTTTCTTTGTACTTCTCTCTCTCCCCTTCTATCGCTTTCAATCTCTCTCTCTCTATTTCTCTCTCTCTCTCTCTCTTTTTCTTTCTCTCTTTCTCTCTTTCTCATTCATTTTACTTCTTCCTCTCCCTCTCTCTCTAACTCTCTCTACTACTTCTCTCTCTCTCTCCCTCTCTCTTTGGACTTCCCTCTCTCTTTCTACTTCTCTCTTTCTTTTTCTCTATTTCTCTCTCTTTTTACTTTTCTCTCTCCGAGTTACGACTTCTCTTTCTTTCTTTCTACTTTTCTCCCTATTTTTACTTCTCTCTCTCCCTCTCTCTCACTCCTCTCTCTCTTTCTCTTTCTACTTTTCTCTCTCTCTTTACTTTTCTCTCTCTCCCTCTTTTTCTTTCTACCGCTCCCTTTTTCTCCCTATCTCTCCCTCTCTCTCTTTCTCTTTTTCTCTCTCTCCACTCTCTTTCTCCCTCTCCCGCAGACTTTCTCTCTCTCTTCCTCTTTTTACTTTTCTCTCTCTCTCTCCCCTTCTCACTTTCTCTTTCTACTTTTCCCTTTCTACTTTTCTTTCTCTTTCTCTCTCTCTCCCCCTCTCTTTCTCTCTTTCTTTCTACATCTCTCCTTACTTCTCTCTCTCTCTACTTCTCCCTCTTTCTACTTCACTCTCTCTCTTTCTCTTTCTCTCTCTCTTTATATTTTTTCTTCTCTCTTTCTACTTCTCTCTCACTATTTTCTTTTTACTTCTCTCTCTATTTCTCTCTCTCTCTCTCACTCTCTCTCTCTCTCTTTCTTTTTCTATCTCATTCTCTTTCTACTTCTCCTTCTCTCTCTTATATCTCTCTCTCTCTCTCTCATTTTCACCCTCTTACTTTCTACTACTCTCTCTTTCAAGTTCCCTCTTTCTGTCACTATCTTTCTCTCTTTCTACATCTCTCTATTGCACTCTGTCTCTCACTTTCTACTTCTCTCTCTCCCACTCGACATCTCTCTCTACATCTCTCTCTTTCTTTCACTCACTCTATCTTTCTACTTCTCTCTCTACTTTCCTCTCTCAATCTCTCTTTTTCTCTCTACTTCTCCCTCTCTATTTCTCAATCAACTTCTCCCTCTCTATATCTCTCTTTTTCAACATCTCGCTCTCTTTTTACTTCTCTTTCTCTATCTCCCACAACATTTTTCTCTCTCTCTCTCTACTTCTCTCTCTTTCTCTTACTCTCCTTCTCTCTCTATTTCTCTCTCTTTCCTTCTCTCTCTCTCTCTCCCTTTCACTATCTCTCTCGTTCTCTCTCCCCCTTTACTTTTCCCTCCCTTTCTCTCTACTTGTCTCTCTCTCTCTGTCTCTCTTTCTCGCTCTCCCTTTCTCTCTTACTCTATCTTTCTATTTCACTCTCTCCCTCTCTCTTTCAACTTCTCTCTCTCTCTCTCTTTTCAGCTTCTCTCTCACTTTTTCTCTATTTCGCTCCCTTTCTACTTTTGTCTCTTTGTTACTACTTTTCACTCTATTTCTACTTTTCTCTCACTTTTTACATCTCTCTCTCTCTCTCTCCCACTCCCTCTCTTTCTCTTTTCTTCTTTGACTTTATCTCTCTCATACGCTTTCTCTCTCTCTTTCTCTCTCTCTCTATCTCTTTTTTTCTACTTCTCTCTCTACTTTTCACTCTCTCTTTAATTTTCTCCCTCGCTCTCTCTTTCTCTTTCTACCTCTCTTTCTTTCTCCCAATCTCTCCCAATCTTACTCTCCCTCTCACTCTCTCTTTCTCTCTCTCACACACTTTCTCTCTCTCCCTTTCTACTTCTCTCTCACTCTCTCTTTCTCTCTCTCTCTCTCCCTCCCTCTCTCTCTCTACCTTTCTCTCTCTTTCTCCATATTTCTCTCTCTCTCTCTCTCTCTCTCTCTCTCATTCTACGTCTCTTTCTCTCACTCCCCCTCTCTCTTTTTCTTTCTACATCTTTCTTACCTTCCCTCCCTCTCTACTTCTCTCTCCCTCTTTCTATCTCTTTCACTCTTTCTCCCTTTCTTTCTCCCTCACTCTAATTTTACTTCTCTCTTTTTACTTATCTCGATCTCTCTCTCTCTCGCTCTTTCTCTCCCTCTCTCTCTTTATTTTTTACTTCTATCTCTCTCTCTTTTTCTCTCCCTCTCACTCTCTTTCTACTTCTCTCTCACTCTCTTATTTTTCTCTCTTTCACTCTCTCTCTTACATTCTACTTCTCTCTCTTTCTAGTTATTTCTTTTTTTGTCTCTCTCTCTCATTTTTAACCTCTCTCTCTCTTTACTTCTCTCTCCCTCTCTCTCCTTCTCTCTATCAACTTCTATCTCTCTCTATCACTCTTTCTATCTCCACTTCTCCCTCTCCCTCTATTTCTACTTTTCTCTCTCTTTTTCGCTCTCTCCCTCTCTTTCTTTCAACTTCTCTCTCCCGCTTTCAACTTCTCTCTCCCAATCTCTCTTCACTTTTCTCCCCTCTCAACTTCTCTCTCTCACTCACTCTATCTCTCTTTCTATACTTCTCTCCATCTTTCTCTCTCTCTATTTTTTTCTTACATTCTCTCCCTACATTTTACCACTCTTTTTCTCTCTCTCTCTCTCTCTCTCTCTTTTTCTACTTCTCTTTCTTTATCTCTCTCTCTCCCACTTTCTGTCTCTCCCTTTCATTTAACCTCTCCCTCTACTTCTCAGTCACTCTTCTCAATTTACATCTCTCTCTTTAGCCTTCTCTCTTTCTCTCTCTATTTTTACTTCTCCTTCTCCCTCCCTCTCTCTCTCTCTCTCTCTTTCTACTTCCCTCTCTCCCTTTCTCTCTACTTCCCTCTCTCTCTCTCCCCTCTCTTTCTACCTCTCTTTTTCTCTCTCTCACTCTCTCTCTCTCTCTCTCTCTCTCTCTCTCTCTCTTTACTTCACTTTCTTTCTCTCACTCTCTCCCTCTCTCTATCTAACCCTTTCTCTCAACTTCTCCATCTACTTTTCTGTCTCTCTTTCTCTATTTACCTCTCTCTACTGTTCTCTCTCTTCTCTCTCCCTCTCTCTCTCTCCCTTTCTCTGTCTCTCACTTTCTCACTCTCCCTTTATTTTGCCCTCTCTTTCTCTCTCTACTCTTTCTCTTTCTCTCTCTACTTCTCTTCCTCTCTTTCTCTCTCTCTATCTCTCTCTCTCGCTCTCTCTTTCTCTATCTTTCTACTTCTCTCTCTCCCTTTCTCTTTCAACTTCTCTCTCTCTTTTCAGCTTCTCTCTCTCTTTCTCTATTTCTCTCTTTCTAATTTTCTCTCTCTATTACAACTTTTCTCTCTCTGTTACAACTTTTCTCTCTCTTAATACTTTTCTCCCTCTTTTTACTTCCCTCTCTCTCTCCTACTGTATCTCTCTCTCTTCTTCTCTCACTTTCTCCCTCTCACATGCTTTCTCTCTCTCATTCTCTATCTCTCTCTTTCTTTCTACTTCTCTCTCTACTTTTCGCTCTCTCTTTAATTTCCCTCTCGCTCTTTCTTTGTCTTTCTACTCTCTTTCTTTCTCCCTATCTCTCCTCTCTCTCTTTCTCTCTCTCTCTCTCTCACTCTAACTCTCTTTCTCTCACTTTTTCTCTCTCTCTCCCTCTCTCTTTCTACTTCTCTCTCTCTCCAAACTTCTCTCTCTCTCTCTTTCTCCTTATTTTTCTCTCTCTCTCTCTCCCTCTCCCTCTCTATCTCTCTTTCTACTTTTTTCTTTCTACTTCTCTTCCTCTCTCTCACCCTCTCTCTTTTTCTTTCTACTTCTCTCTTACCTTCCCTCCCTCTCTACTTCTATCTCTCTCTTTTCTATCTCTTTCTCTCTTTCTTTCTCTCTCACACTCATTTTACTTCTCTCTTTCTACTTATCTCTCTCTCTCTCTCTTTCTCTCTCTCTCTCTCCCTCTTTCTCTCTCTTTATTTTTACTTCTCTCTCTACTTCTCTCTCTCTCTCTTTCCACTTCTCTCTCTCTCTCTTTCCACTTCTCTCTCACACTCTTATTTTTCTCTCTCTCACTTTCTCTCTCTTACATTCTAGTTCTCCCTCTTTCCAGTTTCTTCTTTTTCTCCCTCTCTTATTTTTAAATTCTCTGTCTCTTTTCACTTTTATCTCTCTCTTTCTCTCTCACTCCCTCTCTTTACTTCTCTCACCCTCTCTCCACTTCTCTCTATCAACTTCTATCTCTTTCTATCTCTCTTTCTATCTCCACTGATCTTTCTCCCTCTCTCCCTACTTCTCTACCTCTCTTTCACTCTCTCTCTCGCTCTCTCTCTCTCTCTTTCAACTTCTCTCTCCCTCTTTCTACTTCTCTCTCTAATCTCTCCTCAATTTTCTCTCCCTCTCTACTTCTCTCTATCTCTCTCGCTGTATCTCTCTCTCTGTACCTCTCTCTCTCTTTTACTCTCTCTACTTTCCTCTCTCTCTTTCTCTCTCTACTCCCTTCCCTCTCTCTCTCACCCTCTCTCTTTCGACCACTTTTCTCTCTCTCTCCCTCTCTCTCTCTCTCTCTCTTTTTACTTCTCTTTCTTTCTCTCTCTGTCCCTCTTTCTGTCTACCTTTCTTTCAACTTCTCTGTCACACCCCAATTCCGCACTATTCAGAATGGTGTAATGAACCGCTAGCAAACCAACGGTTCAACTAGGATCTCGAATAGGCTATATCCTTGTTACCTAAACTCCATACATCCACATTCATAATCAGAGTAAATACACAATAGCGAAAGTCTTATAATAAAATGAACTGAGAATCTATGTGATATTAAAATTTAAATAACAAATTATTCTGTATCAACTGAGACATAATTAATTAAATACCAAATACATGTCTTTAACAAATCCAAATAAATAAACCAAACATTTAATTGAATACACATGAGTTGCACTCGCAAGAGACGTCATGTGTATCCACTTCATCTTCGACTTCCATCGCCGCAACGTTCCCATACACTAGAGCATTTAAATAGTCTTCCAACGGTAAAACCTGCATCATCAACTAAAAATATTCGACGTCGAGGGGTGAGCACACATCATGGCTCAGTGAGCAAACAAAACAATGCAACAATACATATGCATGCATGCAATCAATTTATATCTTTGGTCTAGTTTATAGTTTGCACTGTGCTATAGAAAGGATAGCTGGCCACCGCACCTCTATACACAAGTGTGTGGATACGCCCAATGACTCCTACACTGTCGCCCACCGCACCCAAAATGGCACAATATACACCCCATGAAAATGGCATGGCTGTATCGGTTGATACCATACTAACAAATAAACCCCTACTGGCTAGGGTTACGAACTGGGCTCGCAACTAACCAATCCTAATTCCAAACAGTGTATCCAAGGCCTCACCCCAGCATCCCTCAGAGCACCCGTAGAGTTAGAGCTAAGGCCCCTCGGTAGAGTATAGGACTCAAGGACCAAGACCCTCCTTGATGCCCTACGTCGCAATAGTTCTGCTAAGGTAATGGCAATGCGACGACATCAGTGGACATGACTTGAGTAGACCATAGCACAATGTACACCCCATGAAGAACGGTCATGGTTGTACCGGTTGATACCATTCCTACCCTCACCATATACACTGGCCAAACACAAACATTCACATGCCTATTCCTATCATCATCATCATCATCATGTTATAAACAATAAAGTAAATATGCATGAACAAATAATAGAAATATTGGATGACATGTTAAATGCACATACAAGCATACACGCATAGAATCAATATGGCATTGGACTCAAGAAGTAAAACAGTTTATTATTAACCAATTAGTTTAGGTCTTGTTCCCTCACCTTAGCTTGCTAGTAGATACTTTTCCAAGCTTTAGAATCACCTTTATATTGTTGTTATATTGCTAGAAGACCTAACAAAGTCGATAAAATTTAATTAGAATTTATTCAGAATTTAAAAATCATTCTGTTAACTGAGGGTCGGAGGTAGGGTTGGAGTCCTGATCGACCCTGGGTGCGACCCTCCCCATTCTAGACTTCCCGAACACTGAGGGTCGATACTCAAGATCACCTAGGGTCGGATGGTCATTGACCATCGATGCGACCCTCGGTGTACTTTGGTCAATTTCCCTCTTTTTAATCCATTCTTCGTGCTTGGGATCCCATGGCTTGCTCCTACATTCCATTCAACATTCATTCCATGGTCTAGAACCATGAATCATCCACCTAAATAGCTTTCATGCATTCTCCTATGATTTTCCATGAAAACCAAATCATGGGTTGATGGTTTGGGTTTCTCCGAGATCACACTCTCTTCATTATCTCACCTAAGGTCTGTAGAAACTCATGGAATTAGTATCCATACCTGAGAAGATTACTCCTTCTCTGCAACTCTTCTCGTTTTGGCTTTCTTCTCTTCCTTGCTTCTCTTCTTCTTCTTTTCCTTCTCTTCTCTTTCTCTCAATTCAACTAGGGTTGTGAAAGGAGTGGAAAAGGCTTAGGGACATCCTTTAAATAGAGTAGGAACATCCTAAAATAAGTCCCTTTGAGATTAGGAAAGAATCCCAATAAAAAATCAGGAAATTTCCTAGTTTCAGTTTCGACGACAACTGATGGTCGATGGGAGGGTCGATGATCCCGTCGACCTTAGGTTTCTAAGTTATCCGACCCTCCCTTCAAAACTGAGGGTCTGACTTTCTGCTTTGGGAGGTCTGACCCTCCTTGGCTGGGTATGCGACCCTCCCCTTAAATTAAGTGTTTTAGGGTCGATTTGATACCTGGGATCTCGATCTCCTTTATGCCCTTGATCCATTTGACTCGACCACGATGGGTGAACCTGGTTCAAGGTGATAAGACCGGGTTAGATTGACACGGGTCTTACAACTCCCCCTACTTATAAAAATTTCGTCATCGAAATTGTACGTACCTTCTGAATCAAGTAAGTGAGGGTATTGCTTCCGCATAGCATTTTCTTCTTCCCATGTAATTTCTTCCATGTCTCTACTTTTCCATGTGACCTTAACATAATAGATATCTTGATTGCGTAGACGTTGGACCTTTCGACTGCTGATTTCTATTGGTGTTACTTCAAATGTCAAATCTTCAATCAATTCTGGTAAATCTACTGTCAACACGTGCGTTGAATCCTTGACATACTTTTTCAATAGGGAAATGTGTAATACGTCATGCACACTTGACATAGATGGTGGTAGTGCTAACTGATAAGCCACTTTCCCACGCTTAGCTAGAATTTCATACGGCCCGACATATCTTGGACTTAGCTTCCCTTTCTGTCCGAATCTTTTTAATCCTCGCATAGGCGATACATTCAAGAATACCTTATCACCCACGGCGAACTCCAGATCGCTGCGTCAAGTATCTGCATATTGCTTCTGACGGTTCTGAGCTGTTCTTACTCTTTCCTTGATAATGTCGACCACTCGGCAAGTCTCTTTAACAAATTTTGGTCCAACAATACTACGTTCTCCAACTTCATTCTAAAATAAAGGAGTTCGAAACTTTCTGCCATACAGTGCTTCATAAGGTGACATCTGTATAGTAGCCTGATAGCTATTGTTATACGCAAACTCAATCAATCGTAACTTTATCCCATGATCCTTTGAAATCAATTACACATGCTAGTAGCATATCTTCTAGAATCTGAATTGTATGCTCTGACTGTAAGACCCGTGTCAAACTAACCCGGTCTTACCACCTTGAACCAGGTTTACCCATTATGGTCGAGTCAAATGGACCAAGGGCATGAAGGAGATCGAGATCCCAGGTATAAAATCGACCCAAAAATACTTAATTTTAGGGAAGGGTCGCACACCCAGCTAAGCAGGGTCGGACCTCCCAAAACAGAAAGTCAGACCCTCAGTTTTGAAGGGAGGGTCGGACAGCTTAAGACCCTAGGGTCGACGGGATCATCGACCCTCCCATCTACCCTCGATTTCTGACGAAACTGAAATTAGGAAATTTCCTAATTTTCGGTTGGGATTCTTTCCAAATCTCAATGGGACTATTATAGGACATTCCTAGTCTATTTAAAGGACGTCCCTAAGCCACATTCACTCCTTTCACAACCCTAATTGAATTGAGAGAAAGAAAGAAGAAGGAAAAGAGGAAGAAAGGAGGCTAGGAAGAAGGCTTGGCAAAAAGGAGAAGAATTTGCAGAGAAAAGTAATCTTCTCAGGTATGGATATTAATTCCATGAGTTTCTACAGACCTTAGGTTAGATATGGTTGAGTGTAGGATTTCAGAGAAACCCAAACCATCCATCCATGGTTAGGTTTTCATAGAAAACCATAGGAGAATGCACGAAAGCTATCTAGATGGATTATACATGGTTCTAGACCATGGATTGACTGTTGAATGAATGTAGGAAGCCGCCATAGAACCCCAAACACGAAGAATGGATTAAAAGTGGAAATTGGACCAGAGTGCACCAAGGGTCGCAATTAAATTGGTTAATAATAAACTATTTTCTATTTCTTGAGTCCTATGCCATGTTTGATTCTATGCGAATATGTTTGTAATGTGCATACAAAGATGCCATCCAATATTTCTATTACTTGTTCATGCATATTTACTTTATTGTTTATAACATGATGATGATGATGATGATAGGAATAGGCATGTGCTTGTATGTGTGTGGTTGATGTGCTTGATGCGAGCGAGTATCAGGGGAGGTGTGATGAGAACGTCAATAAATGTTAACCTTTGACGGGTCTCAGCACTTTAGCTCTATCTCTAACTCAAGTCTTGTGCATTGGCATCGTCGTATCGCCATTACCTTAGCGGAAACTATTATGTCGTAGAGTATCGGGGAGGTGGTCTCGGTCCTTGTAGTCTCGACTCTACCGGGGGCCTTAGCTCTGTCTCTATGAATGTTCCGAGGGATGCTTTGGGGTGAGGCCTTGGATACACTGTTTGGCATTAGGATTGGTTAGTAGCGAGCCCAGTTTGCAAGCCCTCGCTAACAGGGGCTTACGTGTTGGTATAGCATTATATAGCAATAAACGTTAACCTTTGTTGTATAATGTTATGGTAGGGTGGATGGGGACGACGATAAACGTTAACCTTCGGGCGGGCTTCCACACCCTGTGTATAGAGGCGGTGTCAATAAACGTTAACCATTGACCACCCAACCTTTCTATTGCACATTACAAACTATAAACCAAGACCAAAGATATGAATTGACTTTTTGCATGCATATGTAATGTTGCATTATTTTGGCTACTCACTGAGCCGTGTTGTGTGCTCACCCCTCGACGTCGAATATTTTTAGTTGATGATGCAGGTTATACAGTTGAAGATTATATGAACGCGTCGACGTACGGAACTGTAGCAGCTATGGAAGTTGGAGCTGAAGAAGATACACACGACTCCTTTTGTGAGTGCAACTCGTGTGTATTCGATTAGATATTTTTGTAGGTTTCTTTATTGGATTTATAGACATGTATTTGATACTTGATTATTTATGTCTCGGTTTGATACAGAATAATTTTCTATTAAATTATTAATATCATTTTAGTTCTCAGTTCATTTATTTATAAGATTTTTGCTAATGTGTATTTACTCTGATTATGATTGTGGATGCGTGTAAAGTTTGGATAACGTGGGGATAGCCTATTAGAGATCCTGGTTGAACCGTTGGTTATTTAGCGGTTCATCACACCATTCTGAAGTGTGCAAAATTGGGGTGTGATAACTTGGTATCAGAGCATCTCAGGCCTTGCCCGCCGAACTGACACACATTCAAGACCATTGTGAACTGAGATAGGATAAATTAAAAGCTTTAATACAAACACATTGTAAGCACAAGTGATGATTGAAACCGAATTAAAAAGAGAATAATGCATCTATTAAAGGAGAAAACCAGTTACATACAATGAGTAAGAGAAACAAAACGTATATACATCGCTAAAGCAGGGTACAGTCCACAACCCGGACAGTTACTCTGTAGTACAAGAAAAGTAAAGTACAAATCAAGAAGCTGGAGGCGAAGGAGGAGGCGGTGCCTCACGATCTCTGTCGTAGTCCTCAGCATAGACCCTAGTCAACCAGGCCACCTGGGTCTGGGTCGTCTGGAGACTAGCTGTGAGACCGGCTATCCTCTGGTCAGTCGTACGCTACACCTCTAGGAGCTCTCCCATCCGCGCGTCTGATGCGTGCTGAGAAGCCAACAGCTCATCCATCCTCAGATCAGATCTGCGCTGAGCATCCCTGATCTCCTGCAGCATCTCCATCATATCAGAAGGTGGGCGTGAAGGACCAGCGTCATGAGAAGGACTGGTCTCGGGTACCGAAGCCGCCGCAGCAGAAGTACCAGCCCTATCCGCATGCGTGGGTGATGGCGGTGGTATCGCATCGACATCCATATATAAGCGATCATCGTCGACCCGGATCCCCACGAGCCCTAGCGGCAGCCTCGGCATCAGCCATCTCAACCCGAGTGGTAGATCAAGAACTGAGTCAGCTGAGAGACCCTCTCATAATGCCCACTCTGCGGGATCAAATTATGCTGAATAATCTTGCAGAAGACCCGTGGAGCCGGACGCAAGTAGCAAGCTCTCATCTGCCATCTATCGGGACGGAGCAACTGGTTGTCGATCTCAGCTCTCATCTCCATCTCAACAAACTGTGGCTCTCCCGGCTCACAGTACACCATAGGGCCATCATAGGCAATGCCCAATAGATCGGCCAGCTGCCGATAATCAAAGGAGATGTGCACCCCCTTGACGTAGCTGGTGATGCGTAGTCCTGGCCGTGCTCAACATCATTGTAATTCCCCACCACCTGGAGATTACAATAGAACTGGCGCACCAAGTCGGGACAGGTGCACGCGTCGTATGTGATGACAGGGAGCCATCCCATATCACCGAATGCTCCCTCCACATTGAACAAGGCTAGCTCAGCCAAGTTCACCATGCGACCCCCTTCCACTTTCTTACGGGAATAGTCAGCATACTGTGCCTCAGCTTCATTCGAATGGAAGCGGAGTGGATCACGCAATCTTGGCACTTTGGTACGGGCCATAGTATCTGCAAAATAAGAAGGAGAAAATAAATAAGGAGTTAGCAGGATAAAAATCCAAAATTTGATTTAATAACGACGTAAGTTGACCATAAAGCCCCATTTCTTGCCATACAAGTGGGCATAAGGACTTACGATGGTTTAAACATATCCTACAACCCACATGCAGTAGGAAATTTTAACTGACGATGTCCAATTTGAAGAAATTCAAGAAAAATAAAAAATTTCGATAAATTAGGGCAAAAAGAGAAAAATTCAAGTTTCTCAATAACAACCGATGAAACTGAAAATTTTTTGAGGGCTTTCGTTCCTCAAGACCCCAATAACAAAAGCCCCCAATAAAAATCAAATTTTTACGGTTGGAAAAAGTTTAATTTGGAAAAGACGAGCTAAATGAGTAAAAACCTAGAAATAAAAACCTAAAAACAGGGAAGGTTAGGAAATTTTACCTGTAGAGGTGATGCGGATGTCGAAACTCGGACTAAGAATGACCCACAATAGTGAAGTAGCACTGTAGCAACTCGGAGAGTAGAGACGAGTCGAAACGGAGGAGGAATAGTGAGAAATGACCCAGAATCGGATCTTAAAAATCTGATTTTTGGTCCGAGGGTCGGACAATTCGACTGACACCATCGACCCTCGGATCGACCCTCCAATTGACCCTCGGCTCTCGGGAATCGACGAGAAAAATCGAGGGTCGGACTGAGGGTCGGATACCCATCGACCCTCGCATCGACCCTCAGCTCTCGGGAAGAACAGGTCATTCCCAGGGTCGGATACTAAGGGTCGGACACACCAGCGACCCTCACCATCGACCCTACATAGAAAAGACAGTATTTATTTCAGAATCAATTGGAGATTTTGAATTTTATATCGGTTAGCGTGCCTACATGAAGTATAAATGATTTCTCACTGATTTTGATGATTTTCAGGCACCATCCATCTCGAGAGTAAATATGTCTGGACGTAGAGTTACCCGATAAACCCGAAATACAGTCCCACCACCACCACCAGTGGAGGAGACTAGTCAAGAGAATAACCATGCACAGGGTAATCCAGAACCAGCGGGCCCTACAAATTTGCCACCTCCACCACCGGAGCTAGCAAATGTGGTTATGAATCTGGCCCAACAGCTACAGCAGATGCAACACGCACAAGCTCAAATGCAGGTTGCAATGGGAGTTATGTTTCAAGCCACTCAGGCTGCAGCCATGCACACCTGGGCAAGCTAGTGCAGCACCGGGTGGGTAATCACCCAGCTCAACAGACACCTCAACAACCGGCTGCACCAATTCCAGTGCAAGTCCCAGAAGCAGCCCAAGGGAACTATCAGTATCCACACCCTATGTTTGGGGCATACCAAAATCAACTGGATCACTCCCGGCTAGTGGAGAGATTTTTGAAAATGAAACCGAGAGAATTCAATGGTAAACCATCTGATCCACTATGGCCAGCACACTGGATAGACAAAATGGAAAGGAACTTCCTTATGATGACTATCACTGAGGAAGAGAAAGTGTTATGCGCCACCTTCATGCTCAAAGGCGACGCACACCATTGGTGGAAATCAACAAAGACATACTTATTGACCAAGCTCGCCCTACTAACATGGGCTATATACAAAGAAGCATTCTTCGAGAAGTATTTCCCAAGAAGCTTCAGAGATTTAATGGAGAAAGAGTTCCTGAGTTTGTACCAGGGACAGATGACCGTAGACGCATATTAACAGCGCTATGAAGAATTGTTTTTCTTTGCACCGGCTAGTATGCAAGAAGAAGATACAAAAACCCATAGATTCGTCACGGGACTAAGAGGAAGTATAAGAGAACATGTTTTGGGACTAGAGAAGAACATATACAACGAAGCTGTTCAGATTGCTCGAGTGATCGAACCGAGCCAGAAGGAGAGTTATTTCTCCCAGAGCAGAGGAATCAAGAGACCAGCCGGAAACTCTTACAATGGAGGCAATAACAGGACGTATAAACCTTTCCGTCCTCAGAATTTTAACGCTGCAACCAAGACTATCCCTGCAGCTCAACCTCATCCCAAGTCAAAGGTTGAAGCCCCGAAGTGCTATAACTGCAACCAACCAGGGCATATGGCAAGAGAGTGTGCAAAACCCAAGAAGCAACTCCATCAAGGACGGGTATATGCTGTTACATCAGAGGATGCTGCCGCATCGCCCGATGTGGTCACAGGTATGACCGAAACTTGTAAGGCTAATTAGAATTGATTGAGCATGTAGACTAAGTAAAAACAAATCACAGGTATCGTACCTATCAATGGCATACCCGCCAGAGTACTCTTTGATTCAAGAGCTACTCATTCATTTATATCTGTGTCATTTGGAAAGAAGACCAATCTGCCCATCAAAACATTAGACTACAAATTACTTGTACGGTCACCGATGGGACTAGAAGTGGAATTAGAGAAAGGTTATGGACCATGTCCAGTTCTCATTGGAAAGCAGACCTTGGATGCAACCTTAATACAACTTGAGATGGCAGACCTTGACGTCATCTTGGGAATGGACTGGTTAGCTCGGCACTCTGCAAATCTGTTATGCGCCGAGAAGAAGCTAACGTTCAAAGACAAAGAAGGAGCAGAATTCAGTTTCTCGGGAACCAAACTTCCCAGAAGACGCAAGCTCATACTCTCAACATTAAAGGCTAAGAAGTGCCTTGAAAAAGGAGCGGTCGGATATCTAGTATCAGTGGTCGACCTAACCAAGGACGTGCCACGAATGGAAGATATTGATGTCGTGTAGGATTTTCCTGATGTATTTTCGGAGGAACTACCCGGACTACCACCCGATCGAGCCACGGAGTTTGTAATAGACCTTATACCTGGAGCCGCACCAGTATCAAAAGCACCTTATAGAATAGCTCTTACTGAACTGATGGAATTAAAAGTGCAATTACAAGAACTGCTAGATAAGGGTTATATTAGACCCAGTATATCTCCATGGGGAGCACCGGTGTTGTTCGTAAAGAAGAAGGATGGTAGCATTCGATTATGCATCGACTATCGAGAGTTGAATAAGCTGACAATCAAGAATCGATATCCACTACCCAGGAACGATGACTTGTTCGATCAGTTACAAGGAGTGAAGGTATTTTCAAAGATCGATCTTCGATCAGGCTATCATCAACTGAAGATTAAAGAAGGTGACATTCCGAAGACAGCTTTTAGGACAAGATACGGACATTATGAGTTCCTAGTGATGTCCTTCGGACTAACTAATGCACCGGCAACATTCATGGAACTTATGAACCGGGTTTTCCACGATATGTTGGAAACGTCGGTCATAGTATTTATTGATGACATATTGGTATACTCCAAGGACAAGGAAACCCATGTCAAGAACCTAAACGCAGCCCTACAGCGTTTAAGGAAAGAGAAGTTATACGCCAAATTTTCGAAGTGTGAGTTTTGGAAAACTGAAGTCGCCTTTCTAGGCCATGTAGTATCCGCGGAAGGAATCAAAGTGGACCCTAGTAAGATCGAGGCTATAGTGAAGTGGAAAGCACCAAAGAGTGTTTCAGAAATTAGAAGTTTTCTGGGTCTAGCTGGTTATTATCGGAGATTCGTAGAACACTATTCTCGGATTGCCGTACCTCTCACCAGTTTGACCAAGAAAGGAGAAAAGTTTGTATGGACGGATAAGTGTGAAAAGAGTTTTCAAACACTGAAGACCAGATTGATATCCGCTCTAATTTTGACCATTCCCGTTCTAGGACAGACATTTACCTTATACACTGATGCATCGGGATTGGGATTAGGATGTGTGCTTATGCAAGGAGAGCAAGTAGTTGCGTATGCCTCAAGACAGTTGAAGGTACATGAGAAAAATTACCCCACTCATGACTTGGAGTTAGCGGCAGTAGTACATGCTGTCAAGATATGGAGACACTACCTATACGGAGAGAAATTTCAGATTAAGTCGGACCATAAAAGTCTTACTTACCTATTTAATCAAAAGGAGTTGAATATGAGACAAAGAACATGGTTGGAACTATTGAAGGACTATGATTGTGATATCCAGTGTCATCCGGGAAAAGCGAACGTAGTAGCAGATGCATTGAGCAGAAAAGCAATGATAAAATCTCAAGGAGAAGTTAGCACGACTGCAGCAATGTATACCAACGGAATGGTGTTTAATCACGGCAATGAACAATATGTGATAGATACCACGGATAAATCAGCTAGCCAAGGGTTTATTCATCGATTTTTGAACATGTTCGCGGCATTAAAGATTATACCGGATATAGTGGGCGAAGTGAAGACAGCTATCACAGCAGATCCTTATCTAAGAACAGTACAAGAAGATATTGAGAAAGGTAGGACTAACCCTGAGTTCACCTTGGATGATGAGAAGGTACTGAAATACAAAGGAAGAATATGTGTACCCGAAACAGAAAATATGGACATTAGACACCGACTGATGAAGGAAGCCCATACCACCATTTACTCGATACATCCTGGAAGCACAAAAATGTATCATGATCTAAAGAAACTGTATTGGTGGAGGGGAATGAAGGCAGATATAGCCAAGTTTGTGTCTCAATGCCTAAATTGTCAGAAAGTAAAGGCTGAACGACAAAGACCCGCAGGACTGTAACAGCCGTTACCGGAACCCGAATGGAAATGGGACTGCATCACTATGGACTTCGTCACAGGACTACCATTGACTCCTTGAGTAGTTGACACAGTTTGGGTGATAGTAGACCGTCTGACTAAAACAGCTCGCTTCATACCGATACGACCCCAATATACACTGGAAAGGTTAGCAAAGCTGTATGTGGATAATAATATTGTTCGGTTACATGGTGTTCCAGAAAGCATTGTGTCCGATAGAGATCCACGATTTACTTCCAAATTTTGGGAAGGACTGCAAAAGGCTATGGGTACAACATTGAAGTTCAGTACTGCATTCCACCCACAGACAGACGGACAGTCGGAGCGTACAATCCAGATTTTAGAAGATATGCTACGAGCATGTGTGATTGATTTCAAGGGATCATTGGACGAGAAGTTACCATTGATCGAGTTCGCTTATAATAACAGCTATCAGGCTACTATACAGATGTCACCTTATGAAGCACTGTATGGTAGGAAGTGTCGAACTCCCTTGTTTTGGAATGAAGTTGGAGAACGTAGTATTGTTGGAATGGAATTTGTTGAAGAGACTTGTCGAGTGGTCGACATCATCAAAGAAAGAGTAAGAGTAGCTCAGAACCGTCAGAAGCAATACGCAGATACTCGACGAAGAGATCTAGAGTTCGCCGTGGGCGATAAAGTATTTTTGAAAGTATCGCCTATGCGAGGATTGAAGAGGTTCGGACAGAAAGGAAAACTAAGTCCAAGATACGTCGGGCCATATGAAATTCTGGCTAAGCGTGGAAAAGTATCTTATCAGTTAGCACTACCACCATCTATGTCAAGTGTGCATGACGTATTCCACATATCCTTATTGAAGAAGTATGTCAAATACCCAATACATGTTTTGACAGTGGATTTGCCAGGATTGACTGATGATTTGACATTTGAAGTAACACCAACGGAAATCACTAGTCGAAAGGTTCAACGTCTACGCAACAGAGATATCTACTATGTTAAGGTCACATGGAAAAGTAGAGACATGGAAGAGATTACATGGGAAGAAGAAAATGCTATGAGAAAGCAATACCCTGACTTGTTTGATTTAGAAGGTACATACAATTTCGAGGACGAAATTTTTATAAGTTGGGGGGAGTTGTAAGACCCGTGTCAAACTAACCCGGTCTTACCACCTTGAACCAGGTTTACCCATTATGGTCGAGTCAAATGGACCAAGGGCATGAAGGAGATCGAGATCCCAGGTATAAAATCGACCCAAAAACACTTAATTTTAGGGAAGGGTCGCACACCCAGCTAAGCAGGGTCGGACCTCCCAAAACAGAAAGTCAGACCCTCAGTTTTGAAGGGAGGGTCGGACAGCTTAAGACCCTAGGGTCGACGGGATCATCGACCCTCCCATCTACCCTCGATTTCTGACGAAACTGAAATTAGGAAATTTCCTAATTTTCGGTTGGGATTCTTTCCAAATCTCAATGGGACTATTATAGGACATTCCTAGTCTATTTAAAGGACGTCCCTAAGCCACATTCACTCCTTTCACAACCCTAATTGAATTGAGAGAAAGAAAGAAGAAGGAAAAGAGGAAGAAAGGAGGCTAGGAAGAAGGCTTGGCAAAAAGGAGAAGAATTTGCAGAGAAAAGTAATCTTCTCAGGTATGGATATTAATTCCATGAGTTTCTACAGACCTTAGGTTAGATATGGTTGAGTGTAGGATTTCAGAGAAACCCAAACCATCCATCCATGGTTAGGTTTTCATAGAAAACCATAGGAGAATGCACGAAAAGCTATCTAGATGGATTATACATGGTTCTAGACCATGGATTGACTGTTGAATGAATGTAGGAAGCCGCCATAGAACCCCAAACACGAAGAATGGATTAAAAGTGGAAATTGGACCAGAGTGCACCAAGGGTCGCACTGAGGGTCGATAGACCATCCGACCCTAGGTGTTTCTGACCATCGACCCTCAGTATTCGGGAAGTTCAGAATGGAGGGAGGGTCGATAGAGCCATCGACCCTAGCATCGACCCTAGCATCGACCCTCAGTTGACAGAGTGGTTTTTAAATTCCAAATTAATTCTAATTAAATTCTATCGACTTTGTTAGGTTTGCTAGCAATATAATACCGTTATAACAGTGAGTCGAAAGCTTGGAAAATATCTATTAGCAAGCTAAGGTGAGGAACCTTAACCCCAAATTAAATTGGTTAATAATAAACTATTTTCTATTTCTTGAGTCCTATGCCATGTTTGATTCTATGCGAATATGTTTGTAATGTGCATACAGCATGCCATCCAATATTTCTATTACTTGTTCATGCATATTTACTTTATTGTTTATAACATGATGATGATGATGATGATAGGAATAGGCATGTGCTTGTATGTGTGTGGTTGATGTGCTTGATGCGAGCGAGTATCAGGGGAGGTGTGATGAGAACGTCAATAAATGTTAACCTTTGACGGGTCTCAGCACTTTAGCTCTATCTCTAACTCAAGTCTTGTGCATTGGCATCGTCGTATCGCCATTACCTTAGCAGAACTATTATGTCGTAGAGTATCAGGGGAGGTGGTCTCGGTCCTTGTAGTCTCTGACTCTACCGGGGGCCTTAGCTCTGTCTCTATGAATGTTCTGAGGGATGCTGGGGTGAGGCCTTGGATACACTGTTTGGCATTAGGATTGGTTAGTAGCGAGCCCAGTTTGCAAGCCCTCGCTAACAGGGGCTTACGTGTTGGTATAGCATTATATAGCAATAAACGTTAACCTTTGTTGTATAATGTTATGGTAGGGTGGATGGGGACGACGATAAACGTTAACCTTTGGGCGGGCTTCCACACCCTGTGTATAGAGGCGGTGTCAATAAACGTTAACCTTTGACCACCCAACCTTTCTATTTCACATTGCAAACTATAAACCAAGACCAAAGATATGAATTGACTTTTTGCATGCATATGTAATGTTGCATTGTTTTGGCTACTCACTGAGCCGTGTTGTGTGCTCACCCATCGACGTCGAATATTTTTAGTTGATGATGCAGGTTATACAGTTGAAGATTATATAAACGCGTCGGCGTAGGAACTGTAGCAGCTATGGAAGTTGGAGCTGAAGACGATACACACGACTCATTTTGCGAGTGCAACTCGTGTGTATTCGATTAGATATTTTTGTAGGTTTCTTTATTGGATTTATAGACATATATTTGATACTTGATTATTTATGTCTCGGTTTGATACAGAATAATTTTCTATTAAATTATTAATATCATTTTAGTTCTCAGTTCATTTATTTATAAGATTTCCGCTAATGTGTATTTACTCTGATTATGATTGTGGATGCGTGTAAAGTTTGGATAACGCGGGGATAGCCTATTAGAGATCCTGGTTGAACCGTTGGTTATTTAGCGGTTCATCACACCATTCTGAAGTGTGCGGAATTGGGGTGTGACACTGACTGTCCGTCTGTCTGTGGATGGAATGCAGTACTGAACTTCAATGTTGTACCCGTAGCCTTTTGCAATCCTTCCCAAAACTTAGAAGTAAATCGAGGATCTCAATCGGATACAATGCTCTCTGGTACACCGTGTAACCGTACAATATTATCCACAGACAACTTTGCTAACCTTTCCAGTGTATACTGAGGTCGTATTGGTATGAAGCGAGCTGTTTTAGTCAGACGGTCTACAATCACCCAAACTGCATCAACTACCCAAGGAGTCTGTGGTAATCCCGTGAGGAAGTCCTTAGTGATGCAGTCCCATTTCCATGCTGGTTCCGGTAATGGCTGTAACAGTCCTGCGGGTCTTTATCGTTCAGCCTTTACTTTCTGACAATTTAGGCATTGAGACACGAACTTGGCTACATCTGCTTTCATTCCACTCCACCAATATAGTTTCTTTAGGTCATGATACATTTTTGTACTTCCAGGATGTATCGAATAGATGGTGGTATGGGCTTCTTTCGTCAGTCGATGTCTAATGTCCACACTTTCTGTTTCAGGTACACATATTCTTCCTTTGTATTTCAGTACTCTCTCTTCGTCCAAGGTGAACTCAGGATTAGTCCTACCTTTCTCGATATTTTCTTGTACTGTTCTCCGATAAGGATCTGATTTAATAGCTGTCTTCACTTCATCCATTATATTTGGTATAATCTTCAAAGCAGCAAACATATTTGAAAACCGATGAATAAACCCTTGGTTGGTTGATTCATCCGTTGTGTCTATCACATATTGCTCATTGCCGTGATTGAATACCATTCCGGTAGTACACATTGCTGCAGTTGTGCTAACCTCTCCTTGCGATTTTATCATTGCCTTTCTGCTTAACTCATCCGCTACTACATTTGCTTTTCCCAGATGATACTGGATATCACAATCATATTCTTTCAATAGTTCCAGCCATCTTATTTGTCTCATATTCAACTCCTTCTGATTAAATAAATAAGTAAGACTTTTATGATCCGACTTAATCTGAAATTTCTCTCCGTATAGGTAATGTCTCCATATCTTGACATCATGTACTATTGCCGCTAACTCCAAATCATGAGTGGGGTAATTTTCTCATGTATCTTCAACTGTCTCGAGGCATAAGCAATTACTTGCTCTCCTTGCATAAGCACACATCCTAATCCCAGTCCTAACGCATCAGTGTATAAGGTAAATGTCTGTCCTGGAATAGGAATAGCCAAAATTGGGGCGGATATCAATCTGGTTTTCAATGTCTGGAAACTCTTCTCACATTTATCCGTCCACACAAACTTTTCAACTTTCTTAGTCAGACTGGTGAGAGGTACAACAATCCGGGAATAGTCTTCTACAAATCTTCGATAATAACCAGCGAGACCCAGAAAATTTCTAATTTCTGAAACGCTCTTTGGTGCTTCCAAATTTACAGTAGCTTCGATCTTGCTGGGGTCCACTTTGATTCCTTCAGCGGATACTACCTAGCCTAGGAAGGCGACTTCACTTAGCCAAAACTCACACTTTAAAAATTTGGCATATAGCTTCTCTTTCCTTAAACGCTGTAAGGCGGCATTTAGGTTCTTGATATGGGTTTCCTTGTCCTTGGAGTATACCAATATATCATCAATAAATACTATAACCGACGTATCTAACATATCGTGGAAGGCCCGGTTCATAAGTTCCATGAAAGTTGCCAGTGCGTTTGCTAATCCAAAAGACATGACGAAGAACTCATAATGTCTGTATCTGGTCCTGAAAGCTGTCTTAGGAATATCACCTTCTTTAATCTTCAACGGATGATAGCCTGATCGAAGATCGATCTTAGAAAATACCTTTGCTCCTTGCAACTGATCGAACAAGTCATCTATCCGAGGTAGTGGATATCGATTCTTGATTGTCAGTTTATTCAACTCCCAACAGTCGATGCATAATCGAACGCTACCGTCCTTCTTTTTCACGAATAGTACCGGTGCTCCCCATAGTGATATACTGGGTTGAATATAACCCTTGTCCAGTAGTTCTTGTAGTTGTACTTTCAGTTCCTTCATTTCGGTAGGAGCCATTCTATAAGGTGTTTTTGATACTGGTGCAGCTCCAGGTATAAGGTCTATCACAAATTCGGTGGCTCGGTCCGGTGGTAATCCTGGTAGTTCCTCCGAAAATACGTCGGGATAGTCCCGCATGACATCAATATCATCCATTTGTGGTGCTTCCTTGGTTAGGTCGACCACTGATACTAGATACCCGACTGCTCCCTTCTCAAGGCACTTCTTAGCCTTTAGTGCTGAGAGTATGAGTTTGCGTCTACGGGGAAGTTTGGTTCCTGCAAAACTGAATCTACTCCTTCTTTGTCTTTAAATGTTAGCTTCTTTTCGGCCCATAACAGGTTTGCAGAATGCCGAGCTAACCAGTCCATTCCCAAAATGACGTCAAAGTCTGCCATCTCAAGTTGTATTAAGGTTGCATCTAAGGTTTTCTCGCCAATGAGAACTGGACATGGTCCATAACCTTTCCCTAATTCCACTTCAAACCCCATCAGTGATCGTACAAGTAGTTTGTAGTCTAATGTTTTTATGGGTAAATCCATCTTCTTTCCGAATGACACCGATATAAAGGAATGAGTAGCTCCTGAATCAAAGAGTACTCTGGCGGGTACGTCATTTATAGGTACGATACCTGTGATTTACTTTACTTAGTCTACATGCTCATACAATGTTATTACAACTTAAAAGGTTTTGGTCATACCTGTGACAACATCGGGTGATGCGGCAGCATCCTCGGATGTAACAGCGTATACTCGTCCTTGATGTAGTTGCTTCTTGGGTTTAGGACACTCCCTGATCATGTGTCCCACTTGGTTGCAGTTGTAACATCTCAGACATTCAGAATTTGGCTTCGGTTGCTGCTGAGCTGCTTGAGTGGTCTTGGGTGCAGCAGTGAAATTCTAAGGACGGAAAGGTTTGTATGTCTTGTTATTACCTCCGTTATACGAATTTCTTGTTGGCCTTTTCATGCCTCTATTCTGTGTAAAGTAGCTTTCCTTCTGGCTCGATTCAATAACCCGAGCGATTTGGACAGCTTAATTATAAATCTTCTTTTCTAAGCCCAGAACGTGCTCTCTGATGCTTCCTCTAAGTCCCGTGACAAACCTACGGGTCTTGGTGTCCTCTTCTTGCATGCTAAGTGGTGCAAATAAAAACAGCTCCTCATAAGGATGTTGATATGCATCCACTGACATTTGTCCCTGATATAAACTCAGGAACTCCTTCTCCATAGAATCTCTGAAGCTTCGTGGAAAATACTTCTCAAAGAAAGCTTCTTTATAAATAGCCCAAGTCAGTAGGGCGTGCTTGTTCAGTAAATAGGCCCGGGTAGATTTCCACCAATGTTGTGCGTCACCCTTTAGCATGAAGGTGGCACATAGTACTTTCTCTTCTTCGGTGATAGTCATCATCAGAAAGCTCCTCTCCATTTCGTCGATCCAATGTGCTGGCCATAACGGATCTGACGGTTTACCATTAAATTCCGTGGGCTTCATCTTCAGAAATCTCTCAACCAGTCGAGAGTGATCCATCTGATTTTGGGGATATGCCCCAAACATAGGTTGTGGATATTGATAATTAACCTGGGCTGCTTCCGGACCCGGTACTGGAATCTGTGCTGCTGGTGGTTGAGATGTTTGAGGTGCTAGGTAGTTACCCACCAGTGCTGCACTAGCTTGTCCCGTCTGCATGGATGTAGCATGTGTGGTTTGGAACATAATTCCCATGGCAACTTGCATTTGAGCCTGTGCATGTTGCATCTGTTGTAGTTGTTGTGCTTAGTTCATCACCACTGTTGCTAACTCTGGTGGTAGAGGTGGCAAATTTATAGGATTTACCTGATCTGGATTTCTTGGGACATATATATTCTCCTGGTTAGTTTCCTCCATAGGTGGTGGTGGTGGAACTGCATTTCAGC
Organism: Protea cynaroides; assembly: GCA_028583415.1. Lineage (NCBI taxonomy): Eukaryota > Viridiplantae > Streptophyta > Magnoliopsida > Proteales > Proteaceae > Protea > Protea cynaroides. Next base: position 42,761,721 of record CM053270.1, on the reverse strand, counting down.
TCTGTCTGGTTACTCTACGTCCAGACATAATTTCTTCTGAGATTGGTGGCGCCTGAAAATCATCAAAATAAGTGAGAAAATCATTGATACTCCATGTAGGCACGTTAACCGATGTAAAATTTCAAATTTCAACTCATGTTATAACAAATTCACTGTCTTTTCTATGCAGGGTCGATGGTGAGGGTCGATGGTATGTCTGACCCTTAGTATCAGACCCTGGGAATAACCTGTTCTTCCCAAGAGCTGAGGGTCGATGTGAGGGTCGATGGGTGTCTGACCCTTAGTATCCGACCCTTAGTTTTCTATCAGATTCCCGAGAGCCGCGGGTCGATGGGAGGGTCGATGGTTCTGTTCGAATTGTCCGACCATCAGTCCATAAATCAGATTTTTAAGAGCCGATTCTGGTTCATTCTTTGTTATTTCCCTCCCGTTTCGACTCGTCTCTCTCCTCTGAGTTGCTACAGTGCCACTCCACTATTTTTGGTCAGTTTGAGTCCGGGTTTCTACGTCCACGTCATCCCTACAGGTACGTTATCCCATTTTCCCCTGTTTTTAGGTTTTTTTTTCTAGGTTTTTGTCCATTTAACTTTAATCTTTCAAATTAAAGTTTTTTCAACCGTAAAAATTTGATTTTTATTGGGGGCTTTTGTTATTGGTGTCTCGAGGAATGAAAGCCCTCAAAAAATTTTGAGTTCCATCAGTTGGTTACCGAGAAACTTGGATTTTTGCTCTTTTTGCCCTAATTTGCCGAAATTTTCAATTTCTTGAAATTTCTTCCAATTGGACCTCATTAGTTAAAATTTCCTACTGTATGTGTGTTGTAGGATATGTTAGAACCTACTTAAGTCCTCCTGTCCACGTGTATGGGTAACAAATGAGGCTTTTGGCCATTTACGTCGTTATAATGTCAAATTTTGGATTTTTATCCTATTAACTCATTATCTGATTCTCTTTGCAGATACCATGGCCCGTACTAAGATACCCATAGTTCGTGATCCGCTTCGCTTCCGCTCCAACGAAGCCAAGGCACAGTATGCCCACTATGTTCGTAAGAAAGTGGAGGGTGGTCGTATGTTGAACTTGGCTGAGTTAGCCTTGTTCAACGTAGAGAGAGCATTTGGTGATATGGGGTGGCTCCCTGTCATCACTTACGATGCGTGCACATGCCCGGAATTGGTGCGCCAGTTCTATTGTAATCTCCAGGTGGTGGGGAATTACAATGATGTCGAGAGGGGTTAAGAGTTGCGCATCACCAGCTACGTCAAAGGAGTGAATATCTCATTTGACTATCGGCAACTGGCCAACCTACTGGGAATTCCTTATGATGGCCCCATGGTCTACTGTGCGCCTAGAGAGCCCCAGTTTATTTCCATGGAGATGAGGGCAGACATCGACAATCAGCTGCTACGACCTGATCGCTGGCAGATGAGAGCTTGTTACATGTGTCTAGCTCCACGGGTCTTCTGCAAGATTATCCAGCATAATCTGATTCCGCAGAGTGGGTACTACGAGAGGGTTTCTCAGCTGACCCAGTTTCTGATATATAGTATCTGTACTAGACAGCCAATCTGCCTTCCCTACATCATCATGCGGACCATGATTAGTTCTACACTGTCCGGTCATAGGGGTAATCTACCCTATGGACGTACGATTACTATTCTACTGACCCGCCTGGGGGTTGACTTAGTGGATGAGAAGATTCAGGAGAAGACCTTCTCGTCGCCTCTAGATTGGGAGGCTATCTGCAAGATGGGTGTGCGGGATGCCCAAGTTAGTGACGAGGAGAGGAACGAGATGGTGCGCCCTCACACTCGCATCGAGATGGCTGACGCTGAGGCCGCTGTTGCCGCTGCAAGAGCTCATGTAGATCATGTCGATGATGACGACCGTATGTATATGGATGTCGACTCGTTACCACCGCCTTCACCTACGCATGCGGCTGGAGTTGGTACTTCTTCTGCGGTGGATCCTGTACCTGAGACTGGTCCTTCCCATGCGGCTGGTCCTTCACGCCCACCTTCTGACCGGATGGAGATGTTACAGGAGATCAGGGAGGCTCAGCGCAGATCTGATATGAGGATGGAGGAGTTGCTAGACGCTCAAAGTGTGAGAGTGGATGAGCTGTTAGCCGCCCAGCACATATCAGACATGCGGATGGGATAGCTCATAGAGGTTCAGCGTGCGACTAACCGGAGGGTTGTCGATCTCACAGCTAGTCTACAGACGACCCAAACTCAGATAGCCTGGTTGATTAGAGTCTATGCTGAGGACTATGATAGAGATCGTGAGGCACTGCCTCCTCCTTCACCTCCAGCTTCTTGATTGTTTTTATTTTCCTTGTACAACATAGTAACTGTCCGGGTTGTGGACTGTACTCTACTTAGTTATGTATATATGTTTTGTTTCTCTTTCATTGTATATAAACTTGTTTCCCCTTTAATAGATGCATTATTCTCTTCTTAATTCGGTCTCAACCACCACTTGTACTTATAGTGTGTTAATATTACTGTTTTTACTTTTATCCTATCTCAGTTCACAATTGTCTTAAATGTATGTTAGTTCAGCGGACAAAGCCTGAGAAGATCTGATACCAAGTTGTCACACCCCAATTCCAAACTATTCAGAATGGTGTGATGAACCACTAGCAAACCAACGGTTCAACCAGGATCTCGAATAGGCTATATCTGTGTAATCTAAACTCCATACATCCACATTCATAATCAGAGTAAATACACAATAGCGGAAGTCTTATAATAAAATAAACTGAGAATCTATGTGATATTAAAATTTAAATAACAAATTATTCTCTATCAACTGAGACATAATTAATTAAATACCAAATACATGTCTTTAATAAATACAAATAAATAAACCAAACATCTAATTGAATACACATGAGTTGCACTCGCAAGAGATGTCATGTGTATCCACTTCATCTTCAACTTCCATCGCCGCAACGTTCCCATACACTGGAGCATTTAAATAGTCTTCAATGGTAAAACCTGCATCATCAACTAAAAATATTCGACGTCGAGAGGTGATCAGACATCATGGCTCAGTGAGCAAACAAAACAATGCAACAATACATATGCATGCAATCAATTTATATCTTTGGTCTGGTTTATAGTTTGCACTGTGCTATAGAAAGGATAGGTGGCCGCCACACCTCTATACACAAGTGTGTAGATACGCCCAATGACTCCTGCACTGTCGCCCACAACACCCAAAATGGCACAATATACATCCCATGAAAACGGAATGGCTGTACCGGTTGATACCATACCAACAAATAAACCCCTGCTGGCTAGGGTTGCAAACTGGCCTCGCAACTAACCAATCCTAATGCCAAACAGTGTATCCAAGGCCTCACCCCAGCATCCCTCAGAGCACCCATAGAGATAGAGCTAAGGCCCCTCGGTAGAGTATAGGACTCAAGGACCGAGACCCTCCTTGATGCCCTACGTCACAATAGTCCTACTAAGGTAATGGCGATACGACGACATCAGTAGACATGACTTGAGTAGACCATAGCACAATATACACCCCATGAAGAATGGTCATGGTTGTACAGGTTGATACCATTCCTACCCTCACCATATACACTGGCCAAACACAAACATTCACATGCCTTTTCCTATCATCATCATCATCATCATCATGTTATAAACAATAAAGTAAATATGCATGAACAAATAATAGAAATATTGGATGACATGTTAAATGCACATACAAGCATACACGCATAGAATCAATATGGCATTGGACTCAAGAAGTAAAACAGTTTATTATTAACCAATTAGTTTAGGTCTTGTTCCCTCAACTTAGTTTGCTAATAGATACTTTTCCAAGCTTTATAATCGCCTTTATAATGTTATTATATTGCTAAAAGACCTAACAAAGTTGATAAAATTTAATTAGAATTTATTCAGAATTTAAAAACCATTCTGTTAACTGAGGGTCTGAGGTAGGGTCTGATCGACCCTGGGTGCGACCCTCCCCATTCTGGACTTTCCGAACACTGAGGGTCGATACTCAGGATCACCTAGGGTTGGATGGTCATCGACCCTTGGTGCGACCCTCGATGTACTTTGGTCAATTTCCCTCTTTTTAATCCATTCTTCGTGCTTGGGATCCTGTGGTTTGCTCCTACATTCCATTCAACATTCATTCCATGGTCTGGAACCATGAATCATCCACCTAAATAGCTTTCATGCATTCTCCTATGATTTTCCATGAAAACCTAATCATGGGTTGATGGTTTAGGTTTCTCCGAGATCACACTCTCTTCATTATCTCACCTAAGGTCTGTAGAAACTCATGGAATTAGTATCTATACCTGAGAAGATTACTCCTTCTTTGCAACTCTTCTCGTTTTGGCTTTCTTCTCTTCCTTGCTTCGCTTCTTCTTCTTTTCCTTCTCTTATCTTTCTCTCAATTCAACTAGGGTTGTGAAAGGAGTGGAAGAGGCTTAGGGACGTCCTTTAAATAGAGTAGGAATATTCTAAAATAAGTCCCTTTGAGATTAGCAAAAAATCCCAATTGAAAATTAAGAAATTTCTTAGTTTCAGTTTCGGCGACAACTGAGGGTCGATGATCCCGTCGACCCTAGGTTTCTAAGTTATCCGACCATCCCTTCAAAACTGAGGGTCTGACTTTCTGTTTTGGGAGGTCCGACCCTCCTTGGCTGGGTATGCGACCCTCCCCTTAAATTAAGTGTTTTAGGGTCGATTTGATACCTGGGATCTCGATCTCCTATACGCCCTTGGTCCATTTGACTCGACCACGATGGGTGAACCTGGTTCAAGGTGATAAGACGGGGTTAGATTGACATGGGTCTTACATTCTCCCTATACTTTTCAATCTCTCTTTCTCTATTTACCACTCTCTCTCTCTCTCTCTCTTTCTCTCTTTATCTCTCTCTTTCTACTTCTCCTTCTCCCTCTCTCTCTCTCTCTTTCTTTGTACATCTCTTTCTCTCTCCTTCTCTCCCTCTCCACTTCTCCCTCTCTCTACTTCTCTCTCTCTTTCTCTCCTTATCTTTTTAGTTCTCTCTATCTTTCTTCTCTCCCTCACTCTTTTTCTTTCATGTCTCTCTCTATTTCTCACTCTCTCATTCTTTTTTTTTCTCTCTCTCTCTCTCTCTCTCTCTCTCTCTCTCTCTCTCTCTCTTTCTCTCTTTCTACTTTTCTCTCTCTCTTCCTCTCACTCTCCATTTCTCTCTCACATCTTTCTTTCTCTCTCTCTTTCTACTTCTTTCTCTCTCTCTCTCTCTCTCTTTATCTTTCTCTCTCACTTTCTACCTCTCTCTCTCTCTTTCTCCCTGTTTCTCTCACTCTCTCTCGCTCTTTCTCTCTCTCTCTCTTTCTCTCTTTCTACTTTTTTCTTTCTACTTCTCTTTCTCTCTCTCCCCCTCTCTCTTTTTCATTCTACTTCTCTCTTACCTTCCCTCCCTTTCTACTTTCCTCTCCTTCTTTCTCTCTCTTTCGCTTTTCCTATCTTCTTTCTCTCTCACTCTCATTTCACTTCTCTCTTTCTACGTTTCTCCATATCTCTATCTCTCTTTATTTTTACTTCTCTCTCTACTTCTCTCTCTCTCCCTTTTTCTCACTCTCTCCCTCTCTTTCTACTTCTCTCTCATTCTCTTATTTCTCTCTCTCTCTCTCTCTCTCTCTCTCTCTCTCTCTCTTTCTACTTCTCTCTCCCTCTTTCTACTTTTCTCCATCAACATCTATCTCTCTCTTTCTTTCTCTCTTTCTCTCTCCACTTCTCCGTCTCCCTCTCTCTCTTCTTCTCTCTCTCTCTTTCACTCTCTCTCCCTCTCTCTCTCTCTCTCTTTTTTTCAACTTCTCCCACCCTTTTTCAACTTCTCTCTCCCAATCTCTCTTTACTTTTCTCTCCCTCTTTACTTCGCTATCTCACTCCTCTATCTCTCTCTATATACTTCTCTCACTACTTTCCTCTCTCTTTATCTTTATCTCTCTACTTCCCTATCTCTCTCTCTCCCACCCTCTTCCTACCTCTCTTTGTCTCTCTCACTCTCTTTCTATTTCTCTTTCTTTCTCTCTCTCTCCCTCTGTCTGTCTCACTCTTTCTTTCAACTTCTCCCTCTACTTCTCTATCTCTCTTTCTCTATTTTCCTCTCTCTCTCTCCCTCTCTCTTTCTACTTCTCCCTTTCTACTTCTCCTTCTCCCTTTCTCCCTCTCTCTCCCCCTATTTACTTCTCTCTATACTCCTCCCTTTCTTTCTCCATCTTCCTCTCGCTTCCTCTCTCTCTCTCCCTTTCTTTGTACTTCTCTGTCTCTCTCCTTCTATCTCTTTCAATCTCTATCTCTCTCTCTATTTCTCTCTCTCTCTCTCTCTCTCTCTCTCTCTCTCTCTCTTTTTCTCTCTTTCTCATTCTTTTTACTTCTCCCTCTCCCTCTCTCTCTAACTCTCTCTACTACTTCTCTCTCTCTCTCTCTCTAACTCTCTCTATGGACTTCCCTCTCTCTCTTTCTACTTCTCTCTTTCTTTTTCTCTATTTCTCTCTCTTTTTACTTTTCTCTCTCCGAGTTACGACTTCTCTTTCTTTCTTTCTACTTTTCTCCCTCTTTTTACTTCTCTCTCTCTCCCTCTCTCTCTCTCACTCCACTCTCTTTCTCTCTCTCACATACATTCTCTCTCTCTTTCTCTTTCTACTTTTTTCTCTCTCTATACTTTTCTCTCTCTCTCTCTCTCTTTTTCTTTCTACCTCTCTCTCTTTCTCCCTATCTCTCCCTCTCTCTCTCTTACTCTTTTTCTCTCTCTCCTCTCTCTTTCTCCCTCTCATGCAGACTTTCTCTCTCTCTTCCTCTTTCTACTTTTCTCTCTCTCCCTCTCACATTCTCTTTCTAATTTTCCCTTTTTACTTTTCTTCCTCTTTCTCTCTCTCTCCCCCTCTCTCTCTCTTTCTTTCTACATCTCTCCTTACTTCACTCTTTCTCTACTTTTCCCTCTCTCTCTACTTCTCTCTCTCCCATTATATTTTTGCTTCTCTCTTTCTGCTTCTCTCTCACTCTTTCCTTTTTACTTCTCTCTCTATTTCTCTCTCTCTCTCTCTTTTTTTTCTCTCTCTCTTTCAACTTCTCCCTCTCTCTCTTATATCTCTCTCTCACTTTCTCCCTCTTACTTTCTACTACTCTCTCTTTCAAGTTTCGTCATTCTGTCACTCTCTTTCTCTCTTTCTACATCTCTCTATCCCACTCTGTCTCTCACTTTCTACTTGTCTCTCTCCCACTCTGCATCTCTCTCTCTACGTCTCTCTCTCTCTCTTTCTTTCACTCACTCTATCATTCTACTTCTCCCTCTACTTCCCTCTCTCCCTATCTCTCATTCTCTCTCTACTTCTCCCTCTCTATTTCTCAATGAACTTCTCCCCTATATCTCTCTTTTTCAACTTCTCGTTCTCTTTGTACTTCTCTTTCTCTAACTCCCACAACATTTTTCTCTCTCTCTACTTCTCTCTCTCTTTCTCTCTCTCTCTCTATTTCTCTCTCTACTTCTCTCTCTTTCCTTCTCCCTCTCTCTCTCTCTTTCTCTGTCTCTCTCGTTCTCTCCCCCTTTACTTTTCCCTCCCTTTCTCTCTCTACTTCTCTCTCTCTCTCTTTGTCTCTCTTTCTCGCTCTCCCTTTCTCTCTTACTCTATCTTTCTACTTTACTCTCTCCCTCTCTCTTTCAACTTCTCTCTCTCTCTTTTCAGCTTCTCTCTCACTTTTTCTCTATTTCTCTCCCTTTCTAGTTTTGTCTCCTTGTTACTACTTTTCTCTCTCTTTCTACTTTTCTCCCTCTTTTTACATCTCTCTGTCTCTCCCAGTCCCTCTCTCGCTTTTCTTCTCTCAATTTTTCTCTTTCAGACGCTTTCTCTCTCTCTTTCTCTCTCTTTCTCTCTTTCTTTCTACTTCTCCCTCTACCTATCGCTCTCTCTTTAATTTTCTCCCTCGCTCTCTTTCTCTTTCTACCTCTCTTTCTTTCTCCTAATCTCTCCCTCTCACTCTCTCTTTCTCTCTCACTCTCTCTTTCTCTCTCTCACACACTTTCTCTCTCTTTGTCTCTCTCTTTCTACTTCTCTATCCCTCTCCCTTTCTCTCTGTCTCTCTCTCTCTCTCTCTCTTTCTACCTTTCTCTCTCTTTCTCCATATTTCTCTCTCTCTCTCTCTCTCTCTCTCTCTCTCTCTCTCTCATTCTGCTTCTCTTACTCTCACTCCCCCACTCTCTTTTTCTTTATACTTCTCTCTTACCTTCCCTCCCTCTCTACTTCTCTCTCCCTCTCTCTATCTCTTTCTCTATTTCTCTCTTTCTTTCTCTCTTACTCTAATTTTAATTCTATCTTTCTACTTATCTCTCCCCCTCTTTCTCTCTCTTTCTCTCCCTCTCACTCTCTTTCTACTTCTCTCTCACTCTCTTATTTTTCTCTCTTTCACTCTTTCTCTTACATTCTACTTCTCTCTCTTTCTAGTTTCCTCTTTTTTATCTCTCTCTCTCATTTTTAACTACTCTCTCTCCTTACTTCTCTCTCCCTCTCTCTCCTTCTCTCTATCAACTTCTATATCTCTCTCTCTATCTCTCTTTCTATCTCCACTTCTCCCCCTCCCTCTCTCCCTACTTTTCTCTCTCTTTCGCTCTCTCCCTCTCTTTCTTTCAACTTCTCTCTCCCTCTTTCTACTTTTCTCTCCCAATCACACTTCACTTTTCTCCCCCTCTCAACTTCTCTCTCTCTCTCTCACTCTATCACTCTCTCTATACTTCTCTCCCTCTTTCTCTCTCTCTATTTTTTTCTCACTTTCTCTCTCTTCATTTTACCACTCTTTCTCTCTCTCTCTCCCTCTCTCTTTCTACCTCTCTCTCTCTCTCTCTCTCTCTCTCTCTCTCTATCTTTCTACTTCTCTTTCTTTATCTCTCTCTCTCCCACTTTCTCTCTCTCCCTTTCATTCAACTTCTCCCTCTACTTCTCAGTCTCTCTTCTCAATTTACCTCTCTCTCTTTCTCTTTCTCTCTTTCTCTCTCTCTCTTTCTCTCTCTCTTTCGACTTCTCCTTCTCCCTCCCTCTCTCTCTATCTCTCTCTCTCTCTCTCTCTCTCCCTCCCTCTCTCTCTCTCTCTCTCTCTCTCTCTCTCTCTTTCTCTTTCTCTATCTTTTTACTTCGCACTTTCTACTTATCTCGATCTCTCGCTCTCGCTCTTTCTCTCTCACTCTCTTTATTTTTAATTTTCTCTACTTCTCTTTCTCTCTCTCTCTCTCTCACTCTCTTTCTACTTCTCTCTCACTCTCTTATTTTTCTCTCTCATTCTCTCTCTCTTACTTTCTACTTGTCTCTCTTTCCAGTTTCCTCTTTTTTCTCTCTCTCTCTCTCATTTTTATCTTCTCTCTCTCATTCTACTTCTCTCTCTCTCCTTCTCTCTATCTCTACTTCTCCCACCCTCTCTCACTACTTCTCTCTATCAACTTCTATCTCCATTTCTATCTCCATTTCTATCTCCACTTCTCCCTCTCCCTCTATCTCTACTTCTCTCTCTTTCACTCTCTCTCTCTCTCTCTTTCAACTTCTCTCTCCCTCTTTCTACTTCTCTCTCTGAATCTCTCTTCACTTTTATCTCCCTCTCTACTTCTCTCTCTCTCTCTCACTGTCTCTCTAACTCTGTACTTCTCTCTCTCTCTTTCTCTTTCTGCCTTCTCTCTCTTTCCCTTTCTCCACTCCCCCCTCTCTCTCTCACCCTCTCTCTTTCTACCACTATTTCTCTCTCTCTCTCTCTCTCTTTTAACTTCTCTTTCTATCTCTTTCTCTCTCTCCCTCTTTCTGTCTCTCTCTTTCTTTCAACTTCTCCCTCTACTTTTTAGTCTCTCTCCCTCCCTCTATCTCTCCCATTCTACTTCCCCTTCTCCCTCTCTCCCTCTCTCTCTGTCCCTCTTTTTACCTCTCTCCATACTCCTTTCTTTCTTTCTCTTTCTTCCTCTCCCTCCCTCTCTCTCTCTCTTTCTTTGTACTCTCTCTCTCTCTTTCTCTCTCTCTACTTCTCCCCCACTCTACTTCTCTCTCTCTCTTTTTATCTTTTTACTTCTCTCTATCTTTCTACTCTCTCACATTTTTTCTTTTCTGTCTCTCTCTATTTCTCACTCTCTCTTTCTTTTTCTCTCTCTCTCTCTCTTTCTCTCTCTTTCTACTTCTCTCCATCCCTCTCACTCTCCATTTCTCTCTCTCACATCTCTCTCTCTCTCTCTCTCTTTCTACTTCTCTCTCTCTGTCTTTCTCTTTCTCTCTTACTTTCTACCTCTCTCTCTCTTTCTCCCTATTTCTCTCTCTCTCCCTCTCTCTCTCTCTCTCTCTCTCTCTCTTTCTACTTTTTTCTTTCTACTTCTCTTTCTCTCTCTCCACCTCTCTCTTTTTCATTCTACTTATCTCTTTCCTTCCCTCCCACTCTACTTCTCTCTCTCTCTCTCTTTCTCTCTCTTTCGCTCTTTCGATCATTCTTTCTCCCTCACTCTCATTTTACTTCTCACTTTCCACTTCTCTCGATCTCTCTCTCTCCCTCTTTCTCTCTCTCTCTTTCTCTCTCTTTATTTCTACTTCTCTCCACTTCTCTCTCTTTCTTTTTTTCTCTCTCTCTCCCTCACATTTTATTTCTTTCTCATTCTCTTATTTCTCTCTCTCTCTCTCTCTTACTTTCTACATCTCCCCCTTTCTAGTTTTCCCTTTTTCTTTTTCTCTCTCTCTCTCTTTCTACTTCTCTTTCCCTCTTTCTACTTTTTTTACCAACTTATATCTCTCTTTGTCTATCTCTCTTTCTCTCTCCACTTTTCCCTCTCCCTCTCTCTTTACTTCTCTCTCTCTTTCACTCTCTCTCCCTCTCTCTCTCTTTCAACATCTCTCTCCCAATCTCTCTTCACTATTCCCGCCCTCTTTACTTTTCCATTTCACTCTCACTCTATCTCTCTCTCTATACTTCTCTTTCTCTTTCTCTCTCTCTCTCTCTCTCTCTCTTTTCTCCCTCTCTCTCCCTCTGCATCTCTCCCTCTTTCTCACTTTCTCTCTCCCTCTCTCTCACTCTCATTCACACTCTCACTCTCTCCTTTTCTCTCTCTCTCTCTTTCTGCTTTTCTCTATCTCCCTTTTTCCCTTTTAACTTTTCTTTTTTCTCTCTCTCTCAGTCACTCACTCAATCTCACTCTCTCCACCTTTCCACTTTCTCTCTCTCTTTCTCTCTCTCTACTCTGTCTCCGTCTGTCTATCTTTCTCCTTATTTCTCTCTCTATTTCATGCACTATCTCTCCCTCTCTCTCTTTCTACAATTCCCTTTCTACATCTCTCTCTCTCTTTCTCTCATTCGCTCTTTCGCTCTTTCACTTTTTCTCTCCCTCTTTCTTTCTCACTCACTTTATTTACCTCTCTCTCTCTCTCATTCTTTCTCTCTCTCTTTCTACATCTCTCTTTCTACTTCTCCTTCTCCTTCTTTCCCTCTCTCTCTCTTTTTACTTCTCTCTCTACTCCTCTCTTTCTTTCTCTCCCTTCCTCTCTCTCTCTCTTTTTTTGTACTTCTCTCTCTCTTTTTACTTCTCTCTCTACTCCTCTCTTTCTTTCTCTTTCTTCCTCTCCCTCCTCTTTCTCTCCCCCACTCTTTCTTTGTACATCTTTCTCTATCTCCTTCTCTCTTTCTCCTCTCTCTTCCTCCTCTCTCTATCTTTCTTTCTCTCTCTCTCTCCTTCTTTCTCTCTCTATCTCTTCCTCCTCTCTCTATCTCTCTCTCTCTCTCTCTCTTTTTTTTCTCTTATCTTTTTACTTCTCTCTCTCCCTCTTTCTCTATCTCTCTCTACTGCTTCTCTCTCTCTCTTACTCTCTCCCTCCCTCTCTCCTACTTCAATCTCTCTCTTTCTACTTCTCTCTTTCTTTTTTTTCTATTTCTCCCTCTTTTTACTTTTCTCTCTCTATGTTACTACTTCTCTTTCTCTCTTTGTACTTTTCTCCCTCTTTTTAATTTTCTCTCCCTCCCTCTCTATCTCCTTCTCTCTCTTTCTCCCTCTCCCACAGACTTTCTCTCTCTTTCACTTTCTACTTTTCTCTCTCTCCCTCTCTTTTTCATTCTACCTCTCTCTCTTTCTCCCTATCTCCCTCTCTCTCTCTCCCCACACTTTTCCTTTCTACTTCTCTTTCTCTCTCTCTCTCTCTCTTTCTTTTTACTTCTCCCCTTACATCTCTCTCTCTCTCTCTACTTCTCCCTCTCCCTCTACTTCTCTCTCTCTCTCCCTCTCTCTCTTTCTCTCTCTCCTTATCTTTTTAGTTCTCTCTTTCTACATATCTCTCTCACTTTTTTCTTTTTACTTCTCTCTCTCTTTCTACTTCTCTCTCTCTCTCTTATATCTCTCTCTCACTCTCTCTCTCTTACTTTCTACTTTTATCTCTTTCTAGTTCCATCTTTCTCTCACTCTCTTTTTCTCTTTCTACATCTCCCTATCCCTCTCTGTCTCTCCCTTTCTACGTCTCTCTCTCTCCCTCTCTACTTATCTACCTCTACATCTCTCTCGCTTTCTTTCACTCACTCTCTCTTTCTACTACTCTCTCTACTTCTCTCTATATACTTATCTCTCCCTCTATCTCCCTTTCTCTCTCTACTTCTCCCTCTCTATTTCTCTATCAACTTCTCTCTCCCCATCTCTCTTCTTCTACTTCTCGCTCTCTTT
>CM053270.1:42721533-42744033 GCA_028583415.1 Protea cynaroides | reverse complement strand
TCTCTGATTCTCTCTCTCACATCTTTCTCTCTCTCTCTCTCTCTTTCTACTTCTCTCACTCTGTCTTTCTCTTTCTCTCTTACTTTCTACCTCTCTCACTCTTTCTCCCTATTTCTCTCTCTCTCCCTCTCTCTCTCTCTCTCTTCCTACTTTTTACTTTCTACTTCTCTCTCTCTCTCTCGACCTCTCTCTTTTTCATTCTACTTCTCTCTTACCTTCCCTCCCACTCTACTTTTCTCTCTCTCTCTATCTCTCTCTTTCGCTCTTTCTATCATTATTTCTTTCTCACTCTCATTTTACTTCTCACTTTCCACTTCTCTCGATCTCTCTCTCTCTCCCTCTTTCTGTCTATCTCTCTCTCTTTATTTCTACTTCTCCCCACTTCTCTCTCTCTTTTTTATCTCTCTCTCCCTCACAATCTAATTCTCTCCCATTCTCTTATTTCTCTCTCTCTCTCTCTCTCTCTCTCTCTCTCTCTTACTTTCAACATCTTCGCCTTTTTAGTTTTCCCTTTTTCTTTCTCTCTCTCTCTCTTTCTCTCTCTCTCCCTCTATTTCTACTTCTCTTTCCCTCTCTCTACTTTTTTTTATCAACTTATATCTCTCTCTGTCTATCTCTCTCTCTCTCCACTTTTCCCTCTCCCTCTCTCTCTACTTCTATCTCTCTTTCACTCTCTCTCCCTCTCTCTCTCTTTCAACATATCTCTCCCAATCTCTCTTCACTATTCTATCCCTCTTTACTTTTCCCTTTCACTCTCACTCTATCTCTCTCTCTATACTTCTCTTTCTCTTTTTCTATCTCTCTCTCTCTCTCTCTCCTTTTCTCTCTCTCTCCCCCTCTACATCTCTCCCACTTTCCCACTTTCTCTCTCCCTCTCTCTCACTCTCATTTACACTCTCACTCTCTCCTTTTCTTTTTCTCTCTCTTTCTGCTTTTCTCTATCTCCCTTTTTCCCTTTCAACTTTTCTTTTTTTCTCTCTCTCAGTCACTCACTCACTCACTCTCACTCTCTCCACCTTTCCACTTTCTCTCTCTTTCCCTCTCTCTACTCTGTCTCCGTCTGTTTATCTTTCTCCTTATTTCTCTCTCTCTATTTGATGCACTGTCTCTTCCTCTCTCTCTTTCTACTATTCCCTTTCTACTTCTTTCCCTCTCTTTCGCTCATTCATACTTTCGCTCTTTCACTTTTTCTCTCTCTCTTTCTTTCTCACTCACTCTATTTACCTCTCTCTCTCTCTCATTCTTTCTCTCTCTCTCTTTCTACATCTCTCTTTCTACTTCTCCTTCTCATTCTTCCCCTCTCTCTCTCTTTCTTTCTCTTTCTTCCTCTCCCTTCCTCTCTCTCTTTCTCTTTCTTTGTACTTCTCTCTCTCTTTTTACTTCTCTCTACTCTTCTCTTTCTTTCTCTTTCTTCCTCTCCCTCCTCTCTCTCTCCCCCACTCTTTCTTTGTACATCTTTCTCTTTCTCCTTCTCTCTTTCTCCTCTCTCTTCCTCCTCTCTCTATCTCTCTCTATCTCTTCCTCCTCTCTCTATCTCTCTCTCTCTCTCTCTTTTTCTCTTATCTTTTTACTTCTTCTCTCTCTCCCCCTTTCTCTATCTCTCTCTACTACTTCTCTCTCTCTCTTACTCTCTCCCACCCTCTCTCCTACTTCAATCTCTCTCTTTTTACTTCTCTCTTTCTTTTTCTCTATTTCTCTCTCTTTTTACTTTCTCTCTCTATGTTACTACTTCTCTTTCTCTCTTTGTACTTTTCTCCCTCTTTTTACTTTTCTCTCCCTCCCTCTCTATCTCCTTCTCTCTCTTTCTCCCTCCCCCACAGACTTTCTCTCTCTTTCACAGTCTACTTTTCTCTCTCTCCCTCTCTTTTTCATTCTACCTCTCCCTCTTTCTCCCTATCTCCCTCTCTCTCTCTCTCCCTCACACTTTTCCTTTATACTTTTCCCTTTCTACTTCTCTTTCTCTCTCTCTCTCTCTTTCTTTCTACTTCCCCCCTTACTTCTCTCTCTACTTCTCTCCCACTCTCTACTTCTCTCTCTCTCTCTCTCCCTCTCTCTCTTTCTCTCTCTCCTTATCTTTTTACTTCTCTCTTTCTACTTATCTCTCTCACTTTTTTCTTCTTACTTCTCTCTCTCTTTCTACTTCCCTCTCGCTCTTATATCTCTCTCTGACTCTGTCTCTCTTACTTTCTACTTTTATCTCTTTCTAGTTCCATCTTTCTCTCACTCTCTTTTTCTCTTTCTACATCTCCCTATCCCTCTCTGTCTCTCCCTTTCTACGTCTCTCTCTCCCTCTCTACTTATCTACCTCTACATATCTCTCGCTTTCTTTCACTCACTCTCTCTTTCTACTACTCTCTCAACTTCTCTCTATATACTTATCTCTTCCTCTATCTCTCTTTCTCTCTCTACTTCTCCCTCTCTATTTCTCTATCAACTTCTCTCTCCCCATCTCTCTTCTTCTACTTCTCGCTCTCTTTCTACTTCACTTTCTCTATCTCCCTCATCATTTTTCTCTCTTTACTTCTCTCTCTCCCTTTCTCTCTCACTCTCCCTTTCTCTCTCCATTTCTCTCTCTACTTCTCTCTCTCTTCTTTTTTTTTCTCTCTCTCTTTCTCTGTCCTCTCTTTCTCACTCTCCCTTTACTTTTCCCTCCCATTTTCTCTCTCTCTCACTCTCTTTGTCGCACTCTCTCGCTCTTACTTTCTCTATCTTTCTACTTCTCTCTCCCCCTCTCTCTTTCAACTTCTCTCTCTCTCTTTTCAGCTTCTCTCTCCCTTTTCTCTATTTCTCTCTCTTTCTAATTTTCTCTCTGTTACAACTTTTCTCCCTCTTTCTACTTTTCTCCCTCATTTTACTTCTCTATCTCTCTCCCACACTCTCTCTCTCTCTTTTCTTCTCTCACTTTCTCCCTCTCACTCGCTTTCTCTCTCCCACTCTCTCTCTCGTTCATTCTCATTCTCTCTCTACATTTCACCCTCTCTTTAATTTCTAATTCTCTCTCTACACTCTCTCCCTCTCTCCCTCTCTTTCTACTTCTCTCTCGTTCTCTTATTTTTCTTTCTCTCTCTCTCACTCTCTTTCTCTCTCTCTTTATCTCTCTCTCTCTCTCTCTCTCTCTCTCTTTCTACTTCTCTCTCCCACTCTCTACTTTTCTCCTTCAACTTCTATCTCTCTCTATCTTTCTCTCTTTTTCTCTCCACTTCTCCCTCTCCCTCTCTCTACTTCTCTCTCTGTCTTTCACTCGCTCTCCCAATTTCTCTCTCTTTCAACTTCTCTCTCCCTCATTATACTTCTAACTCACTACTTTGCTATCTCACTCCTCTATCTCTCTCTCTATACTTATCTCTCTACTTTCCTCTATCTTTCTCTCTCTCTCTACATCCCTTTCTCACTCTCCCTCTCTCTTTCTACCTCTATTTGTCTCTCTCTCTCTCTCTTTCTACTTCTCTTTCTTTCTCTCTCTCTCCCACTCTCTATCTCACTCTTTCTTTCAACTTCCCCCACTACTTCTCTATCTCTCTTTCTCTACTTAACTCTCTCTCTCTGTCTCCCTCTCTCTTTCTCTCTCTCTCTCTTTCTACTTCTCCCTTTCTACTTCTCCTTCTCCATCTCTCCCTCCTTCTCCCTCTTCTTACTTCTCTCTCTACTCGTCTCTTTCTTTCTCTTTCTTCCTCTCCCTTCCTCTCTCTCCCTCTCTTTCTTTGTACTTCTCTCTCTCTCCCTCCTTCTACCTCTTTCTCTCTCTATTTTTCTCACTCTCTCTCTCTCTCTCTTTCTCCCTTTCACTTTCTTTTTACTTCTCCCTCTCCCTCTCTCACTAACTCTCCCTACTACTTCTATATATCTCCCACTCTCTCTCTACCACTCTCTTTCGACTTCCCTCCCTCTCTTTCTACTTCTCTCTTTCATTTTCTCTATTTCTCTCTCTTTAGTTTTCTCTCTCCGTGTTACGACTTCTCTTTCTCTCTTTCTACATTTCTCCCTCTTTTTACTTCTCTCTCCCCCTCTCTCTCTCTTTCTCTCTATTTCTCTCTCTCACATACTTTCACTCTCTCCTTCTCTTTCAACTTTTCCCTCTCTCTTTACTTTTCTCTCCCTCTATTTCTTTCTACCTCTCTCTTTCTCCTTATCTCTCCCTCTCCCTCTCTCTCTCTCTCTTCTCTCTCTTTCTCCCTCTCCCGTAGACTTTCTCTCTCTATTCCTCTTTTTACTTTTATCACTCTCTCTCTCCCTCTTACTTTCTCTTTCTACTTATCCCTTTTAACTTTTCTTTCTCTTTCTCTCTCTCTCCCCCCTCTCTCTCTTTCTTTCTACATCTCTCCTTACTTCTCTCTCTCTCTCTACTTCTCCCTCTCTCTACTTCTCTCTCTCTCTCTTTATCTCTCTCTTTATCTTTTTGCTTCTTTATTTCTACTTTTCTCTTGTTTTCTGTTTACTTCTCTCTCTACTCCTCTCTTTCTTTCTCTTTTTTTCCTCCCTATCTCTCTCTCTCTCTCTCACACTCACTCTCTCTCTCTATCTTTCTCTGTCTACTTTTCTCTCTCTCTCCCTCTCTCTCTCTCTCTCTCTCTCTATCTTTCTCTCTTTCTCTTTCTTTTTACTTCTCCCTCTCCCTCTCTCTCGAACTCTCTCTACTACTTTTCTCTCTCTCCCACACTCCCTCCCTCTCTCTTTTGACTTCCCTCTCTCTTTCTACTTCTCTCTTTCTTTTTCTCTATTTCTCTCTCTAGTTTTCTCTCTCCGTGTTACTACTTATTTTTCTCTCTTTTTACTTTTCTCCCTCTTTTTACTTCTCTCTCTCTCCCTCTCCCTCTCTCTCTCCTTTTCTCTCTTTCTCTCTTTCTCTCTCTCACATACTTTCGCTCTCTCTTTCTATTTCTACTTTTCTCTCTCTCTTTACTTTTCTCTCTCTCTTTTTCTTTCTACCTCTCTCTTTCTCCCTCTCTCTCTCCCTCTCTCTCTCTCTTCTCTCCTTCTCCCTCTCCCACAGACTTTCTCTCTCTCTTCCTCTTACTACTTTTCTCTCTCTCTCTCCCTCTCACTTTCTCTTTCTACTTTTCCGTTTCAACTTTTCATTCTCTTTCTCTCTCTCCCCCCTCTCTCTTTCTTTCTACATCTCTCCTTACTTCTCTCTCTCTCTACTTCTCCCTATCTCTCTACTTCTCGCTCTCTATCTCTCTCTCTCCCTTTCTCTCTCTCTTTATCTTTTTGCTTCTTTATTTCTACTTCTCTCTCGCTCTCTTTTTACTTCTCTCTCTACTCATCTCTTCCTTTCTCTTTCTTCCCTCTGTCCCTCTCTCTCTCTCTCACTCTCTCTCTCTCTTTCTCCTTCTCTCTCTCTTTCTCTGTCTACTTTTCTGTCTCTCTCTTTCTCTTTCTCTATCTTTTTACTTATCTCTCCCCCTCTCTCTCTAACTCTCTCTACTACATCTCTCTCTCACTTACTCTCTCCCTCCCTCTCTTCTTCTACTTCTCTCTCTCTTTCTACTTCTCTTTTTTTTTTCTCAATTTCACTCTCTTTTTACTTTTCTCTCTCCGTGTTACTACTTCTCTTTCTCTCTTTCTACTTTTCTCCCTCTTTTTACTTCTCTCCCTCTCCTCACTCTCTCTCCCCTTCTCTCTATTTCTCCCTCCCATAGACTTTCTCTCTCTCTTTCTCTTTCTACTTTTCTCTATCTCCCTCTCTTTTTCTTTCTACCTCTCTTTCTCCCTATCTCCTTTTCTCTCTCTCTCTCTCTCTCTCTCTCTCTCCCTCTCACTTTCTCTTTCTACTTTTCCTTTCTTCTTCTCTTTCTCTCTCTTTTTCTTTCTACTTCTCTCCTCACTTCTCTCTCTCGCTACTTCTCCCTCTCTCTCTACTTCTCTCTCTCTCTTTCTCTCTCTCTTTATCTTTTTACTTCTCTCTTTTTGCTTCCCTCTCTCACTTTTTCTCTTTTTACTTCTCTCTCTGTTTCTCTCTCTCTCTTATCTCTCTCTCTCTCTCTCTCTCTCTCTCTCTCGGTGAGCTGACAGCCCTACCATCGATCGTAAGATGGAAAATTCAGTATTTTCTCTGAATGACTTGAAAAATTGGAAATTTATATTGATTAGTTGGAGTTTGACTTGGGAACAACTTATATTGATTGCCTCACATGTTCTATGATTGTTTTTAGACACTACCACCACCAGAACAGGAAATGGCTGGGCAAAGAGTGACCAGACGAGGCCGTAACCCAATTCCACCACCACCACCTGTGGAGGAGGACAGCCATGAAATTCCTAATGTAAAAGAAAACCAGAATGCGGCACCGCAGTAGCTAGTGGCCAGGCAAATCCTACAAACTTTCTAGCCCCACCTACAGATTTGGCTACAACGGTAATGAACCTGGCACAACAGCTGCAGCAAATACAGCAGGTGCAAGCAAATATGCAAGCTGCTATAGGAATGGTTTTTCCAGATGAACATACGACACCTATGCCAGCCAGACAAGCTAGCACAGTACCAGGGGGAAGCAACACGGGACCCCACACACCTCAAACGCCAGTTATGCAGGCTCCAGTGCAGAATCCTGAGGTAGCTCAAGGCAGTTACCAGTATCAACCACCTATGTATAGGGCCTATACTCAGTATCAGTTGGACCACTCTCGATTGACCGAGCTTTTTCTGAAGATGAAGCCTAAGGAATACAATGGTAAACCAGCAGATCCTTTGTGGCCAACACACTGGATCGATGAAATGGAATGAAATCTCATGATGATGATGGTTAATTTGGAGGAGAATGTACTGTATGCAACATTCATGCTGAAAGGTGATGCACACCACTGGTGGAAGTCCACTCGGACTTATCTGTTAACCAAGCACGCCCAATTGACCTGGGGTATCTATAAAGAGGCATTCTTTGAGAAGTACTTCCTTAGAAGTTTCAGAGATGCTATGGAGAGAGAGTTCCTGAGTTTATATCAGGGGCAAATGACTGTGTATGCATACCAACAGCATTACGAAGAGCTGTTTTTCTTTGCACCCGCTAGCATGCAAGAGGAAAATATTAAGACCCGAAGGTTCATCATGGGACTTAGGGGAAGCATTTGCGAGCATGTTCTGGGACTGGAGAATAAATTTTACAACGAAGCTGTACAGATTGCTCGAGTAATAGAGTCGAGCCAGAAGGAGAGATACTTTGCACAAAATAGGGGTATTAAAAGGCCAAACAGAAATTCATACATTGGAGGGAATACAATGACATTCAAACCCTTCCGTACTCAAGGCTTTAATGCTGCAGCCAAGACTACTCCAACAGCTCAACTGCAACAAAAGCAAAATAATGAAGGAATAAAATGCTTTAACTGCCATCAAATAGGACATTATTCAAGGGAGTGTCCTAAGCCCAGAAAGAAGCTACAGCAAGGAACGGTTTATGCTGTTACATCTGAGGATGCTGCCGCATCGCCTGATATGGTTACAGGTATTGTAAGACCCGTGTCAATCTAACCCGGTCTTATCACCTTGAACTAGGTTTACCCATCATGGTCGAGTCAAATGGACCAAGGGCGTGAAGGAGATCGAGATCCCAGGTATCAAATCAACCCAAAAACACTTAAATTAGGGGGAGGGTCGCATACCCAGCAAGGGAGGGTCGGACCCCCCAAGATAGAAAGTCAGACCCTCAGTTTTATAGGGAGGGTCGGACACCTTAGGAACCCTAGGGTCGACGGGATCATCGACCCTCCTATCGACCCTCAGTTGCCGCCGAAACTGAAATTAGAAAATTTCCTAATTTTTTATTTGGATTCTTTCCTAATCTCAAATGGACTTATTTTAGGATGTTTCTACTCTATTTAAAGGACGTTCCTAAGCCTCTTTCACTCCTTTCACAACCCTAATTGAATTGAGAGAAAGAGAAGAGAAGGAGAAGAAGTAGAAGACAAGCAAGGAAGAGAAATTAGCCAAAACGAGAAGAGTTGCAGAGAAGGAGTATTCTTCTCAGGTATGGATACTAATTCCATGAGTTTCTACAGACCTTAGGTTAGGTAATGATGAGAGTATAATCTCGGAGAAACCCAAACCATCAATCCATGGTTAGGTTTTCATAGAAAACCATGGGAGAATATACGAAAGCCATATAGGTGGATGCTTCATGATTCTAGACCATGGGGTGAATGTTGAATGGACTGTAGGAGCAAGCCATAGGACCCCAAACACGAAGAATGGACTGTAGAAGCAAGCCATAGGACCCCAAACACGAAGAATGGACTAAAAGTGGAAAATTGACCAAAATACACCGAGGGTCGCACAGAGGGTCGATGACCATCCGACCCTAGGTGATCCTAAGTATCGACCCTCAGTGTTCGAGAAGTCCAGATTGGGGAGGGTCGCACCCAGGGTCGATTAGGACTCTGACCCTACCTCCGACCCTCCTTTTACAGAATGGTTTTTAAATTCAGAATTAATTCTAATTAAATTCTATTGACTTTGTTAGGTTTTCTAGCAATATAATAACAATATAAAGGTGATTCTAAAACTTGGAAAAGTATCTATTAGCAAGCTAAGGTGAGGAAACGGAACTCTAAACTAATTGGTTAATAACAAACTGTTTTCTCTTTTCTTGAGTCCAATACCATGCTTGATTATATGCGAATATATTTGTAATGTCCATACAACATGTCATCCAATATTTCTATTATATGTTCATGCATATTTACTTTATTGTTTATAACATGATGATGATGATGATGATAGGAATAGGCATGTGATTGTATGTGTGTGGTTGGTGTACTTGATGCGAGCGAGTATCAGGGGAGGTGTGATGAGAACGTCACTAAACGTTAAACTTTGGCGGGTCTCAGCACTTTAGCTCTATCTCAAACTCAAGTCTTGTACATTAGCATCGTCGTATCAACATTACCTTAGCAGAACTATTACGTCGTAGAGTATCAGGGGAGGTGGTCTCGGTCCTTGTAGTCTCTGACTCTACCAGGGGGCTTTAGCTCTATCTCTATGGACAAACTGAGGGATGCTGGGGTGAGGCCTTGGATACACTGTTTGGCATTAGGATTGGTTAGTCGCAAACCTAGTTTGCAGCCCTCATCAGCAGGGGCTTACGTGTTGGTATGGCACTATATAGTAATAAACGTTAACCTTTGTTATATAATGTTCATGATTAGGGTGGATGGGGACGACAATAAACGTTAACCTTTGGGCGGACTTCTACACCCAGTGTATAGAGGCGGGTTCAATAAATGTTAACCTTTGACCACCCAACCTTTCTATTGCGCATTGCAAATTATAAACCGGACCAAAGATATGAATTGGTTGCATGCATATGTACTGTTGCATTGTTTTGTTTGCTCACTGAGTCGTAATGTGTGCTCACCTCTCGACGTTGAATATTTTTAGTTAATGATGCAGGTTATACCGTTGAAGATTATGTAAACGCTCCAGCGTACGGGAACGTAGCAGCGATGGAGGTTGAAGCTGAAGTGGATACACATGACTCCTCTTGCGAGTGCAACTCATGTGTATTCGATTAGATATTTTTTCTAGTTTTCCTTATTTGGATTATTAAAGACATATAATTGATATCTATTTATGTCTCAGTTGATACAGAATAATTTGCTATTTAAATATTAATATCACAGTAGATTCACAGTTCATTTTATTATAAGACTTCCGCTATTGTGTATTTACTCTAATTATGATTATGAATGTATGGAGTTTAGATAACATGGATATAGCCTACTCAAGATCCTGGTTGAACCGTTGGTTTATTAGCGGTTCATCACACCATTCTCAATACTGCGGAATTGGGGTGTGACAACTTGGTATCAGAGCATCTCAGGCCTTGTCCGCTGAACTAGCATACATTCAAGACAATTGTGAACTGAGATAGGATAAAAGTAAAAACAGTAATATTAACACACTATAAGCACAAGTGATGGTTGAGACCGAATTTAAAAAGAGAATAATGCATCTATTAAAGGGGAAACAATTTTACATACAATGAGAGAGAAAAAAATGTATACACATAACTAAAGCAGAGTACAGTCCACAACCCGGACAGTTACTCTGTAGTACAAAAAAAATAAATACAATCAAGAAGCTGGAGGTGAAGGAGGAGGCGGTGCCTCACGATCTCTATCATAGTCCTTGGCATAGACTCTAGTCAACCAGGCCACCTGAGTCTGAGTCACCTGAAGACTAGCTATGATATCAGTCACCCGCTGATCAGTCCGGTGCTGAGCATCTAGAAGCTCCACTATCCTCAGATCCGATGCTCGCTGAGCCTCTCTAATCTCGTGAAACATACTCAGCACGTCATCAGAAGGTGGAGGTGAAGGACCAGCTGTAGGTGAAGGACCCACCGCAGATGAAGTACCAGCTCCAGCTGCATGCGTAGGTGAAGGCGGTGGTATCGAGTCGACATCCATATACATGAGGTCATCATCGTCGACAGGATCCACATGAGTACTAGCAGCGGCAGTAGCGGCCTCAGCGTCAGCCATCTCGATGCGAGTGTGAGGGCGCACCATCTCGTTCCTCTCCTCATCACTGACTTGGGCATCCCGTAGTCCCATCTTGCAGATAGCCTCCTAATCTAGAGGCGACGAGAAGGTCTTCTACTGAATCTTTTCATCCACTAAGTCAACCCCCAGGCGGGTCAGCAGAACAGTAATCATACGTCCATAGGGTAGATTACCCCTATGACCGGACAATGTAGCACTCATCATGGTCCGCATGATGATGTAAGGAAGCAGACGGGCTGCCTAGTGCAATTGCTGTAAAGAAGATACTGGGTCAGCTGAGAAACTCTCTCGTAGTGGACACTCTGTGAAATTAGGTTATGATGGATAATCTTGAAGAAGACCCGTGGAGCTGGACGCATGTAACAAGCTCTCATCTGCCAGCGATCAGGTCGTAGCAGCTGATTATCGATCTCTGCCCTCATCTCCATAGAAACAAAATGGGGCTCTCCAGGCGCACAGTACACCATGGGGCCATCATAAGGAATGCCCAGTAGGTCGGCCAGTTGCCGATAGTCAAATGAAATATTCAGCCCTTTGACGTAGCTTGTGATGCGCAACTCGTGACACCTCTCGACATCATTGTAATTCCCTACCACCTGGAGGTTACAATAAAACTGTCGCACCAAATCCCGGCAGGTGCAAGCATCGTAAGTGATGACAGGGAGCCATCCCATATCACCAAACACCCTCTCTATATTGAACAGGGCTAGCTCAGCCAAGTTCACCATACAACCACCCTCTACCTTCTTACGGACATAGTGGGCATACTGTGCCTCGGCTTCATTGGAGCGGAAGCGAAGCGGATCACAAACTCGGGGTACCTTGGTATGAGCCATGGTATCTGAAAAGAAAGAAAAAGGGAGATAAGGAGTTAATAGGTTAAAAAAAATCTGAAATTTGACATTATAACGACGTAAGTGGCCAAAAGCCTCACTTTTCACCCATACACGAGTGCAGGAGGACTTACGTAGGTTCCAATATATCCTACAACACTCACACAGTAGGAAATTGGAACTAATGAAGTCCAATTTGAAGAAATTTTGAGAAATAGAAAATTTTGACAAATTAGGGCAAAAGGAGCAAAAATCCAAGTTTCTCGATAACCAACCGATGAAACTCAAAACTTTTTGAGGGCTTTCCTTCCTGGAGACACCAATAACAAATGCCCCCAATAAAAATCAAATTTTTACGGTTTGAAAAAGTTTAATTTGAAAAATGCAAGTTAAATGGACAAAAACCTAAAATAGAAAACCTAAAAACAGAGGAAAATGGGAGAACATACCTGTAGGGATGATGTGGACGTCGAAACCCGGACTCAAACTGACCAAAACAGTGCAGTGGCACTGTAGCAACTCAGAGGGGAGAGACGAGTCAAAACGGGAGGGAAATAACAAAGAATGAACCCAGAATCGGCTCTTAAAAATCTGATTTTTGGTCTCAGGGTCGGACAATTCGACCAGAACCATCGACCCTCGGATCAACCCTCACATCGACCCTCGGCTCTCGAGAATCTGATAGAAAACTAAGGGTCGGATACTGAGGGTCGGATACCCATCGACCCTCACATCGACCCTCAGCTCTCGGGAAGAACAGGTCATTCCCAGGGTCTGATACTAAGGGTCGGACATAGCATCGACCCTGCATAGAAAAGACAGTATTTTGTTCATAAAATGAGCTAAAATTTGGAATTTTACATCGGTTAGCATGCCTACATGAAGTATAAATGATTGTCTCACCTATTTTGATGATTTTCAGGCACCATCAATCTCAGAAGAAAAACATGTCTGGACGTAGAGTGACCAGGCAGAGTCGGAATGCAATTCCACCACCACCACCTGTGGAGGAGACCAGTCAGGAAAATATATATGAACCAGAAAACCCAGGTCAGGTAAATCCTACCAACTTGCCACCTCCACCACCGGAGCTAGGAACCGTAGTTATGAACCTAGCTTAGCAGCTGCAACAGATGCAACACGCACATGCTCAAATGCAAGTTGCAATGGGAATTGTGTTCCAAGCCGCACCTGCGACACCCATGCAGATCGGACAAGCCAGTGCAACACCGGTAGGTAACCACCCAGCACCTCAAACACCTCAACCACCAACTACACAGATTCCAATACTAGGTCCGGAAGCAGCTCAGGTTAACTATCAGTATCCACCACCTATGTTCGGGGCATACCCCCAAAATCAGATGGATCACTCTCGACTAGTTGAGAGATTTTTGAAGATGAAGCCCAGGGAATTCAACGGTAAATCGTTTGATCCATTATGGCCAGCACACTGGATCGACGAGATGGAGAGAAACTTTCTTATGATGACTATTACAGAGGAAGAAAAGGTATTATGTGCCACCTTCATGCTCAAAGGCGATGCACATCATTGGTGGAAATCTACCGGGGCCTATCTATTGACCAAGCACTCCCTATTGACTTGGGCTATATATAAAGAAGCTTTCTTTGAGAAGTATTTTCCACGAAGCTTCAAAGATTCTATGGAGAAGGAGTTCCTAAGTTTATCAGGGACAGATGTCAGTGGATGCATATCAACAGTGTTATGAAGAGCTATTTTTCTTTGCACCACTTAGTATGCAGGAATAAGACACAAAAACCAGTAGGTTTGTCACGGGACTGAGAGGAAGCATCAGAGAGCACGTTCTGGGCTTGGAAAAGAAGTTAAACAATGAAGCTGTCCAAATCGCTCGAGTTATAGAATCGAGCCAGAAGGAGAGTTATTTCACACAGAACAGAGGTATAAAAAGACTGGCTGGAAATACTTACAACGGAGGGAACAACAACACATTTAAACCCATCCGTGCTCAAGGCTTTACTGCTGCAACCAGGACTACTCCAGTAGCTCAACATCAGCCAAAGCCAAATTCTGAAGGCCCGAAATGTTATAACTGCAACCAATCGGGACATATGGCAAGGGACTGTCCTAAGCCCAAGAAACAGTTACATCAGGGATGGGTATATGCTGTTACATCCGAGGATGCTGCCGCATCACCCGATGTGGTCACAGGTATGACTGAAACCTTTTAAAGTTGAAATTACGTTGCATGAGCATGTAGACTAAGTAAAATAAATCACAGGTATCGTACCTATAAATGGCGTACCCGCCATAGTACTCTTTGATTCAGGAGCTACTCATTCCTTTATATCGGTGTCATTCGAAAAGAAGCTAAATTTACCCATCAAAACATTAGACTACAATTTACTTATACGGTCACCGATGGGGTTAGAAGTGGAATTAGAGAAAGGTTATGGACCATGTCGAGTTCTCATTGGCGAGAAAACCTTAGATGCAACCTTGATACAACTTGAGATGGCAGACTTTGACGTCATCTTGGGAATGGACTGGTTAGCTCGGCATTCTGTAAACCTATTATGCACCGAAATGAAGCTATCATTTAAAGACAAAGAAGGAGCAGAATTCAGTTTTGCGGGAACCAAACTTCCACGTAGACGCAAGCTCATACTCTCAGCACTAAAGGCTAAGAAGTGCCTTGAAAAGGGGGCAATCAGGTATCTAGTATCATTGGTCAACCTAACCAAGGAAGCACCACGAATGGAAGATATTGAGGTCGTATGGGACTATCCCCACGTATTTCTAGAGGAACTACCGAGATTACCACCCGACCGAGCCACAGAGTTTGTGATAGATCTTATACCTAGAGCCACACCAGTATCAAAAGCACCTTATAGAATTGCTCCTACTAAACTGAAGGTACTGAAAGTGCAACTATAGGAACTGCTGGACAAGGGTTATATTTGACCCAGTATATCACCATGGGGAGCGCCAGTATTATTCGTAAAGAAGAAGGACGGTAGCGTTCGATTATGCATCGACTATCAGGAGTTGAATAAACTGACAATCAAGAATCGATATCCACTACCTCGGATAGATGACTTGTTCGACCAGTTGCAAGGAGCAAAGGTATTTTCTAAGATCGTTCTTCCATCAGGCTATCATCAGTTGAAGATTAAAGAAGGTGATATTCCTAAGATAGCTTTCAGGACCAGATACGGACATTATGAGTTCTTGGTCATGTCTTTTGGATTAACAAACGCACCAACAACTTTCATGGAACTCATGAACTGGGTCTTCCATGATATGTTGGAAACATCGGTTATAGTATTTATTGATGATATATTGGTATATTCAAAGGACAAGGAAACCCATATCAAGAACCTAAACACCGCCCTATAGCGTTTAAGGAAAGAGAAGTTATATGCCAAATTTTCAAAGTGCGAGTTTTGGCTAAGTGAAGTCGCCTTCCTAGACTATGTAGTATCCGTGGAAGGAATCAAAGTGGACCCCAGCAAGATTGAGGCTATTGTAAAGTGGGAAGCACCAAAGAGCGTTTTAGAAATTAGAAGTTTTTTGGGTCTCGCTAGTTATTATCGAAGATTTGTGGAAGACAATTCTTGGATTGCCGTACCTCTCACCAGTTTGACTAAGAAAGGTGAAAAGTTTGTGTGGACGGATAAATGTGAGAAGAGTTTCCAGACATTGAAGGCCAGATTGATATCCACTCTGATTTTGACTATTCCTGTTCCAGGACAGAGATTTACCTTATACACTGATGCGTCAGGACTGGGATTAGGATGTGTGCTTATGCAAGGAGAGCAAGTAATTGCTTATGCCTCGGGACAGTTGAAGATACATGATAAAAATTACCCCACTCATGATTTGGAGTTAGCGGCAGTAGTACATGCTGTCACGATATGGAGACATTACCTATACGGAGAGAAATTTCAGATTAAGTCAGACCATAAAAGTCTTACATTTTTATTTAATCAGAATGAATTGAATATGAGACAAAGAAGATGATTGGAACTATTGAAAGACTATGATTGCGATATCCAGTATCATCCGGGGAAAGCAAATGTAGTAGCGGATGCGTTGAGCAGAAAGGCAATGATAAAATCGCAAGGAGAGGTTAGCACAACTGCCGCAATGTGTACTACCCGAATGGTATTCAATCACGGCAATGAGCAGTATGTGATAGATACAATGGATGGATCAGCCAACCAAGGGTTTATTCATCGATTTTGAAATATATTCGCGACATTGAAGATTATACCGGATATAATGGATGAAGTGAAAGCTATCAAATCAGATCCTTATCAGAGAACAGTGCAAGAAGATATCGAGAAAGGTAGGACTAACCCTGAGTTCACCTTGGACGAAGAGAAAGTACTGAAATACGAAGGAAGAATATGTGTACCCGAAACAGAAAGTGTAGACATTAGACATCGACTGATGAAAGAAGCCCATACCACCATTTATTCGATACATCCTGGGAGTACAAAAATGTATCACGATCTAAAGAAACTATATTGGTAGAGAGGAATGAAAGCAGATGTAGCTAAGTTCGTGTCTCAATGCCTAAATTGTCAGAAAGTAAAGGCTGAACGACAAAGACCCGCAGGACTGTTACAGCCGTTACCGGAACCAGCATGGAAATGGGACTGCATCACTATGGGCTTCGTCATGGGATTACCACTGACTCCTCGAGTAGTTGACGCAGTTTGGGTGATTGTAGATCGTCTGACTACAACAGCTCGCTTCATACCTATACGACCTCAGTATACTCTAGAAAGGTTAGCAAAGATGTATGTGGATAATATTGTTCGATTACACGGTGTACCAGAGAGCATTGTATCCGATAGAGATCCACGATTTGCTTCCAAGTTTTGGGAGGGATTGGAAAAGGCTATGGGTACAACATTGAAGTTCAGTACTGCATTCCACCTACAGACAGATGGACAGTCAAAGCGTACAATCCAGATTCTAGAAGATATGCTACGAGCATGTGTAATTGATTTCAAAGGATCATGGGATGAAAGTTACCATTGATTGAGTTCTCTTATAACAATAGCTATCAGGCTACTATTCAGATGTCACCTTATGAAGCACTGTATGGCAGGAAGTGTCGAACTCCTTTGTTTTGGAATGAAGTTGGAGAACGTTGTATTGTTGGACCAGAATTTGTTAAAGAGACTTGCCGAGTGGTCGACATTATCAAGGAACGAGTGATAACAGCTCAGAACCGTCAGAAGCAATATGCAGATACTCGACGTAGAGATCTGGAGTTCATCGTAGGTGATAAAGTGTTCTTGAAGGTATTGCCTATGCGAGGATTGAAAAGGTTCGGACAGAAAGGGAAACTAAGTCCAAGATATGTCGGCCCGTAAGAGATTCTAGCTAAGCGTGGGAAAGTGGCTTATCAGTTAGCACTACCACCATCTATGTCAAGTGTGCATAACGTATTTCACATTTCCCTATTGAAGAAGTATGTCAAGGATCCAACGCATGTTTTGACAGTAGATTTACCAAAATTGACTGATGATTTGACATTTGAAGTAACACCAACAAAAATCACCAGTCGAAAGGTTCAATGTCTGCTCAATCGAGATATCTATTATGTTAAGGTCACATGGAAAAGTAGGGACATGGAAGAAGTTACATGGGAAGAAGAAAATGCTATGCGAAAGCAATACCCTCACTTATTTGATTCAGAAGGTACGTACAATTTTGAGGACAAAATTTTTATAAGTAGGGGGGAGTTGTAAGACCCGTGTCAATCTAACCCGGTCTTATCACCTTGAACCAGGTTTACCCATCATGGTCGAGTCAAATGGACCAAGGGCGTGAAGGAGATCGAGATCCCAGGTATCAAATCGACCCAAAAATACTTAAATTAGGGGGAGGGTCGCATACCCAGCAAGGGAGGGCTGGACCTCCCAAGACAGAAAGTCAGACCCTCAGTTTTATAGGGAGGGTCGGACACCTTAGGAACCCTAGGGTCGACGGGATCATCGATCCTCAGTTGCCGTCGAAACTAAAATTAAGAAATTTTTTAATTTTCGATTTGGATTCTTTCCTAATCTCAAAGGGACTTATTTTAGGATGTTCCTACTCTATTTAAAGGATGTTCCTAAGCCTCTTTCACTCCATTCACAACCCTAATTGAATTGAGAGAAAGAGAAGAGAAGGAGAAGAAGTAGAAGAGAAGCAAGGAAGAGAAATTAGCCAAAACGAGAAGAGTTGCAGAGAAGGAGTATTCTTATCAGGTATGGATACTAATTCCATGAGTTTCTACAGACCTTAGGTTAGGTAATGATGAGAGTATAATCTCGGAGAAACCCAAACCATCAATCCATGGTTAGGTTTTCATAGAAAACCATGGGAGAATATACGAAAGCTATATAGGTGGATGCTTCATGATTCTAGACCATGGGGTGAATGTTGAATGGACTGTAGGAGCAAGCCATAGGACCCTAAACATGAAAAATAGACTGTAGGAGCAAGCCATAGGACCCTAAACACGAAGAATAGACTAAAAGAAGGAAATTGACCAAAATACACCGAGGGTCGTACAGAGGGTTGATGACCATCCGACCCTAGGTGATCTTGATTATCGACCCTCAGTGTTCGGGAAGTCCAGATTGGGGAGGGTCGCACCCAGGGTCGTTCAGGACTCCGACCTTACCTCCGACCCTCAGT
The DNA here is from genome assembly GCA_028583415.1 of Protea cynaroides. Lineage (NCBI taxonomy): Eukaryota > Viridiplantae > Streptophyta > Magnoliopsida > Proteales > Proteaceae > Protea > Protea cynaroides. The sequence goes on along the minus strand of CM053270.1, from coordinate 42,726,021 downwards.
TTACAAAATGGTTTTTAAATTCAGAATTAATTCTAATTAAATTCTATCGACTTTGTTAGGTTTTCTAGCAATATAATAACTATATAAAGGTGATTCTAAAGCTTACAAAAGTATCTATTAGCAAGCTAAGGTGAGGAAACTGAACTCTAAACTAATTGGTTAATAACAAACTGTTTTCTCTTTTCTTGAGTCCAATGCCATGCTTGATTCTATGTGAATATGTTTGTAATGTGCATACAACATGTCATCCAATATTTCTATTATTTTTTCATGCATATTTACTTTATTGTTTATAACATGATGATGATGATGATGATAGGAATAGGCATGTGATTGTATGTGTGTGGTTGGCGTACTTGATGCGAGCGAGTATCAGGGGAGGTGTGATGAGAACGTCAATAAACGTTAACCTTTGGCGGGTCTCAGCACTTTATCTCTATCTCTAACTCAAGTCTTGGGCATTAGCATCGTCGTATCGCCATTACCTTAGCAGAACTATTATGTCGTAGAGTATCAGGGGAGGTGATCTCGGTCCTTGTAGTCTCTGACTCTACCGAGGGGCTTTAGCTCTATCTCTATGGACATTCTGAGGGATGCTGGAGTGAGGCCTTGGATATACTGTTTGGCATTATGATTGGTTAGTCGTGAACCCAGTTTACAGCCCTCACCAGCAAGGGCTTACGTATTGGTATGGCACTATATTGCAATAAATGTTAACCTTTATTATATAATGTTCATGATTAGGGTGGATGGGGACCACAATAAACGTTAACCTTTGGGCGGACTTCCACACCCTGTGTATAAAGGTGGGGTCAATAAACGTTAACCTTTGACCACCCACCTTTCCATTGCGCATTGCAAACTATAAACCGGACCAAAGATATGAATTGGTTGCATGCATATGTACTGTTGCATTGTTTTGTTTGCTCACTGAGCCGTGATGTGTGCTCACCCCTCGACGTCGAATATTTTTAGTTGATGATGCAGGTTATACCATTGAAGATTATGTAAACGCTCCAGCGTACAGAAATGTAGCAGCGATGGAGGTTGAAGCTGAAGTGTGGATACACATGACTCCTCTTGCGAGTGCAACTCATGTGTATTCGATTAGATATTTTTTTTAGTTTTCCTTATTTGGATTTATTAAAGACATGTAATTGATATCTATTTATGTCTCAGTTGATACAGATTAATTTGCTATTTAAATATTAATATCACAGTAGATTCTCAGTTCATTTTATTATAAGACTTCCGCTATTGTGTATTTACTCTGATTATGACTATGAATGTATGGAGTTTAGATAACATGGATATAGCCTACTCGAAATCCTAGTTGAACCGTTGGTTTATTAGCGGTTCATCACACCATTCTGAATAGTGCAGAATTGGGGTGTGACAGGTATGACCTGAACCTTTCATTTTGTGTTACATTGTATGAGCATTTAGACTAAATTACAACAAATCATAGGTATCGTACCTATTAATGGCATACCCGCTAGAGTACTCTTTGATTCTAGAGCTACTAATTCTTTTATTTCTGTGTCAATTGGGAAGAAGCTAAATCTACCCCTCAGATCTTTAGACTATAAATTACTTGTACGATCACCTATGGGATTAGAAGTGGAATTAGAAAAAGGTTATGGACCATGTGCAGTTCGTATCGGCGAGAAGAATTTGGATGCAACCTTGATTCAACATTAGATGACAAACTTTGACGTTATCTTGGGTATGGATTGGTTACCTCGGCGTTCTGCATACCTATTGTGTATTGAAAAGATGCTGACATTTAAAGACAAGGAAGGAGCAGAGCTTAGTTTTGCGGGAACCAAACTTCCCCGTAAATGGAAACTCATCCTCTCTGCATTGAAGGCTAGAAATTGCCTCGAGAAAGGAGGAGTTGGGTATCTAGTATCCATGGTCGACCTCACCAAGGAAGCACCAGGAATGGAGGATATTGATGTTGTGCGTGACTTTTCAGATGTATTTCCTGAGGAACTACAAGGACTACCACCCGACCAAGCGACAGAGTTCGTTATAGATCTGATACCCGGAGCCGTACTAGTATCCAAAGCACCGTATCGAATGGCCCCTACTGAATTAAAAGAATTAAAGGTGCAGTTACAGGAATTACTGGGCAAGGATTATATCAGACCTAGCATACCACCATGGGGCATGCCAGCATTGTTTGTAAAGAAAAAAGACGGTAGCGTTCGACTGTGTATAGACTACTAGGAATTGAATAAGCTGACAATCAAGAATCGGTACCCATTGCCTCAGATAGATGACTTGTAAGACCCATATCGAACTAACCCGGTCTTACCACCTTGAACCAGGTCTACCCATCATGGTTGAGCCAAATGGATCAAGCGTGAGGGAGATCACGATCCCAGGTATTAAACTGACCCAAAAACACTAAAAATAAGGGGAGGGTCGCACACCCAGCTAGGCAGGGTCGGACCCCCCAAGATGGAAAGTCAAACCCTGAGTTTCTAATCGGGGGTCGGACATTTTAGAACCAGGGGACGACGGGATCTCCGACCCCCTCATCGACCCCCAGTCTGCCAACAGAAACTGTGAATTAGGAACATTTCAAATTTCAATGGGATTCTTTCCTAATCTCAATGGGACATATTTTGGGAGTTTCTACTCTATAAATAGGACGTCCCTAAGCCTCTTTCACTCCTTTTAGAACCCTAATTGGATTGAGAGAAAGAAAAGAGAAGGAGAAAAGAAAGAGAAGAAAAGAAAAGTGGAGAAGAAGATCAAAGAGAAGGCTTCAGAGAAACAAACCTAATTCTCAGGTATGGATACTATCTCCATGTAATTCTACGGACCTTAGAATAGATAGTGAAGAGGATATGATCTAGGAGAAACCGAAATCATCCATCCTTTGTTAGGTTTCAATGGAAAACCATGGAGGAGATCATTAAAACCATATAGGTGAATGAACTATGGTTCTAAGCCATAGAACATGTATGTAATGGATTGTAGAAGCAAGTCATAGGACCCAAACACGAAGGAATGGGCTGTAGGATGAAAAATTGACTAAACCTACAGGGGGTCGCACGAGTGGTCGATGGCCAATCGACCCTACCAGACCCTAACAATCGACCCCCAATGTTCGGAAAGTCCAGAATCTGGGTGGTAGTACCCAGGGTCGATGGAACATCCGACCCTGGCATCGACCCCCAGTTAACAGCATGCTTTTTAAAGTCAGAATTAATTCTAATTAAATTCTACCGACTTGATTAGGTCTTCTAGTGATATAATATTGATATTTAGTTGATTCTTAAAGCTTGAAAGAGGATCTACGATCAAGTAAAGGTGAGGGAACAAGACCTAAACTAATTGGTTAATAGTAAACTGTTTTACTCTTGAGTACAATGCCATGATTGATTTTATGCGTGTATGATTGTTATGTGCATTCAACATGTCATCCCGTTCTCTCTCTACTTCTTTCTCTCGCTCTCTCTCTTTTTCCCTCTCACTCTCTTTCCACTTCTCTCTCACTCTTATTTTTCTCTCTCTCTCTTACAATCAAGTTCTCTCTCTTTCCAGTTTCTTCTTTTTTCCCTCTCTTATTTTTAAATTCTTTCTCTCTTTTCACTTCTTTCTCTTTCTTTCTCTCTCTCCTTCACTCTACTTCTCTCACCCTCCCTCCACTTATCTCTATCAACTTCTATATCCCTCTATCTCTCTTTCTATCTCCACTTATCTTTCTCCCTCTCTCCCTACTTCTCTATCTCTCTTTTACTCTCTCTCTCTCTCTCTCTCTCTCTCTTTCAACTTCTCTCTCCCTCTTTCTACTTCTCTCTCCCAATCCCTCCTCAATTTTCTCTCCCTCCCTACTTCTATCTATCTCTCTCGCTGTATCTCTCTCTCTGTACTTCTCTCTCTTTCACTCCCTCTACTTTCCTCTCTCTCTCTCTCTCTCTCTCTCTCTTTCAAACACTTTTTTCTCTCTCACTCTCTCTCTCTTTCTACTTCTCCTTCTTTATCTCTCTCTCTGTCCAACTTTCTGTCTCCCTTTCACTCAACTTCTCCCTGTACTTTTCAATCTCCCTTTCTCTATTTACCTCTCTCTCTTTCTCTCACTTTCTCTCTTTATCTCTCTCCTTCTACTTCTCCTTCTCCCTCTCTCCCTCTCTCCCTCTCTCTCTCTCTATCTTTGTACTTCTCTCTTTCTCTCCGTCTCTCCCTCTCCACTTCTCCCTCTCTCTACTTCTCTCTCTCTTTCTCTCCTTATCTTTTTAGTTCTCTCTATCTTTCTTCTATTTCTCAATTTCTCACTCTCTCTTTTTTTCTCTCTCTCTCTCTCTTTTCTCTCTCTCTCTTCCTCTCACTCTCCATTTCTCTCTCTCACATCTTTCTTTCTCTCTCTCTTTTTACTTCTCTCTCTCCCTCTCTCTCTCTTTATCTTTCTCTCTCACTGTCTACCTCTCCCTCTCTTTCTCCCTGTTTCTCTAACTCTCTCACGCTCTTTCTCTC